>NKZI01001766.1:12944-40470 GCA_002370645.1 Metschnikowia sp. 00-154.1 | reverse complement strand
CCACGGGTGGGGAAACTAGTAGCGACGTGCCCTGCAAGCCTAGGGCGCCGTGCGCGCTCTTATTCGGTGCTATTTTCCAACATGTTGGTCACCTGCATATACCGGGGAGCGCGAAGGAAAAAACCAAGTAGCGACACACCATTAGTCCGATACTCCAGAGCGCACCTCAAATAGCTAGTCGACAGCATCATGGGAGTCCATATCTTCGGAAAGTCCATCAAGCACAGCTCTCTCGTCCGCATTGGGCTTGCCAAGCGGATCTTTGGAGTCGGGCAGAAAACCGCACAGGAGATTTGCGCGCGGGTGGGCATCTACCCCAAGATGAGAATGAACCAGCTCACGGAACCGCAATTGATGGCCATCAACAAGGAGCTCTCGGACTTGACAATCGAAGGCCACCTTAAGCAAAAGATTTTGCAGGATATTCAATTCAAAAAGGATATCGGGTCGTATGCAGGTAACAGGCACGCCAGCGGGCTTCCGGTTCGTGGACAAGGAACCCGCAACAACGCCTCCACTGCCAAGCGGTTGAACCGTCTCGACCGCAAGTTCAACTAATGTATATAGCCTGTCAATAAGCATACTCTGTTCATACTGTTCATACTATTTATTCTCTGACCAATCGAGTCCATACCTGTTCATACTGTTCATACTCTTTATTCTCTGACCAATCGAGTCCATACCTGTTCATACTGTTCATACTATTTATTCTCTGACCAATCGAGTCCATACCTGTTCATACTATTTATTCTCTGACCAATCGAGTCCATACCTGTTCATACTGTTCATACTATTTATTCTCTGACCAATCGAGTCCATACCCTGTCCATACCCTGTCCATACTATATCTCTACTCCAACCCATACCCATACCCACTCCTTACTACATGGACACAGTAAATTGCTCGCTAGTAATGGTAGTCAAGTACAAGTATATAGAGGTCCAGCATTTTAAGGTGTGTGGTTGTACTATATATAGTCAAGATCAATGGCTACATACTGTATAGAGTTTACTTATTAACATGGTACTAAAGGATTACAAGACCACAGGATTACAAGACCACAGGATTACAAGACTACAGGATTAAAAGACCACAGGATTAAAAGACCACAGGATTAAAAGACCACAGGATTAAAAGACCACAGGATTAAAAGACCACAGGATTAAAAGACTACAGGAATAGAGGACTATGACCAGAGGACTATATGATTAAATTACTATGTCTATATTTATCTGTCTATGTCTATATGACTAGAACTCTAGAACACTAAAGCATTAGAACTCTAGAACTCTAGAACTCTAGAACTCTAGAACTCTAGAGGAATAGTGAACTACAAGACTAGATGACTACAGGACTATATGAGTATGATTAGAGGACTAGGGGACTAAAAGAGTAGAATACTACAGTAATAGAAGACACAAGACTACAAGACTAGAGAACTATATCTAAGACTATATCTGTATTAGTATGTCTAAATGAGTATGGCTAAATGAGTATGTCTGCATGACTAAAGGATTAGTAGAATAGTAGAAGAGTGGAAGAGTGGAAGAGTGGAAGAGTAGAAGAGTGGAAGAGTGGAAGAGTGGACTGTGACTAGATAGTAAACAGAGTACTTGAAGTAATAAGAATCTAACAGAAGACTGAGGACTGATGTAATCAGGAAAAATCCAGCACTCTACATACTCTACTCTGTAATATACTCTGTAATATACTCTGTATTATACTCTGTAATGTACTCTGTAATGTACTCTGTAATATACTCTGTATTATACTCTGTATTATACTCTGTATTATACTCTGTATTATACTCTATCATACTACTATACTCACTCTAATACTATATTCTACTATTATACTACTGTTTGGTTCTTTAATACATTTATGCCTAAACTTGAATTCGTTGATGGTTCCTCAAAGAGAGGAACCGGAGTGGCTTATATAACTTTGAGAGAAACGTGGCATCGAAAAACTCTCCACCAGAACAATGGTAAGGATTGTTTAGAATATTTGAAAGCACCATCATAGTACTTCATACAACGATGGTGATCACACGGCGTTTACAATGGCCTTAGTAACAATCGGACTGAGAGACTTCATAATACCTTCATAGGAGTCCTGCCTATGGTGGATCTAACACTAATACTATACTACTATACTCTACTACTCTACTACTATACTCTACTACTATACTCTACTACTATACTACTATACTCTACTACTATACTCTACTACTATACTCTACTACTATACTACTATACTCTACTACTATACTCTACTACTATACTCTACTACTATACTCTACTACTATACTCTACTATACTATACTATTATACTACACTACTATACTACACTACTATACTATACTATTATACTACTATACTACTACACTACTATACTATACTATTATACTACACTACTATACTATACTATTATACTACACTACTATACTACTATACTACTACACTACTATACTATACTATTATACTACACTACTGTTAGATTCTTGTTGTAGCGTTAAGTACTAAGTTATCTTTATTCGTTGATGATTCCTCAAGCGAGGAATCGGAGCTGCTTATATAACTTTTCAATAATAGAGATCGCTGCGGAACAACTCCTTAGCGTTCATTGTTTTAATCACCTCAGCTGATTCTGCTACTCCGTACAATAAGGCGGAGCAGAAGTCTAAATAGGGGACTGAGTAACAATAACCATTGTATCAGATAGAGAGGTTTCATAATATTCCCATAGGTAGATCTCTATCCATGGTGGGTCTGACAACTACACTACTATACTACTATACTACACTACTATACTATACTATTATACTACACTACTATACTACACTACTATACTACTACACTACTATACTACACTACTATACTATACTACTATACTACTATACTACACTACTACACTACTATACTATACTACTACACTACTATACTATACTATACTCTAATACTATTGTTAGATTCTTGTAAGTACGTTTATTACCTAATCGAAACTATATTCGTTGATGATTCTTCAGGAAGAGAAATCGGCCGCCATTAAGTAGTCTGTTGGAAGGTATCCGAAGGGATGTAGTAACGGTGAACCCGAAAGGGATGTAGTAGCATCAGTTTCCGATTAACTGGGTATATGAACTCAATACCTATATGGGTTGTATTCCCATCTTGGGTCTAACAACTATACTATACTACTATACTACTCTACTACTTTACTCACTACTACTTTACTCTCTACTACTTTACTCACTACTACTTTACTCTCTACTACTTTACTCACTACTACTTTACTCACTACTACTTTACTCTCTACTACTTTATTCACTCTACTACTATACTACTGTTAGTCTTGTTGTTACATCAGGTACTCTGGTTACTATGTTTTTTGGTTGATGAATCCTCCTTCTGAAGAATCTGAGCTATTTAAGTAGTGACAACGATGTCGCCTAGTCAGCTGGTTATTGCTAGGTATTAAGGGGAAAACTCTCCATATTCCATCCTGGTACCTCCGGTTTATGACATTCCCTCCTGGTACCTCGTACAATGATGGTGAAGGTGTGGTACAGTAGTATGGCCATTATTAAGATTAGACAGCGTAGGCTTAAAATACTGAAATAAGTAGAGTACTACCGAAGGTGGATCTAACAATGTCTGTTAGATCCACCATAGGCAGGGCCCTGCCTATGAAGGTATTAGGAAGCCTCTCAGTCCGATTGTTACAATGGTGATACGGCGTTTGACCATCAGGGCACTTCGTGCATAGATGGCCCCTTTCGAATATTCCAGAACAATCCCTACCATTGTTCTGGTGGAGGGTCTTTCGGTTCCACGTTTCTCTCAAAGTTATATAAACCACCTCGGTCCCTCTCTTTGAGGAACCATCAACGAATATAAGAGTTTAGGCATAAATGTATTAAAAGAACATAACAATTGTAGTGTAATAAGTGTATTAGTTTTGTAAAGTTGGTTTGAAAGATTGTGCGAAGGGGTAGGAAACTTTTTGAATTATTGGTTTATTTAATTTTGCTAGTGTCGGTTTGAATCGTTTTGCAATGATGGTTTGAATCATTTTGTCTTATTGGTTCAAAACATTTTGACACGCTGGTTTCAATAGTTTTGAAAAACACTGTACCTCACCTCCGCGTTGACAGTACGTTATAAAAGTTGTATATTATAATTACTATGAATCTTCCGTTAACCTAATACTTTCGATACTAGGTTCATCCTAAATTCTATTTAAACTTGAATATATATTTACTTAGGTTATTATTTTGTATAATATTGTATTTTCTTATATATAATCAGCTACTGTGTAAAAGACTGCAGATAACACTCGGCCCAGTAACCTGCGCACCCACTCCACGCACCCACTCCACGCACTCTTGGCCCTCTATTCTTGGCCCTCTATTCTTCGCACTGTTAAAACTTAATGCATGCTCGGTGGGATATGAAACAAAGTTATATATCAGATGTGTATTCGAATACACATCTATGACTTAGAGGAATCCCTAATGATCATCGTATCAGGCGAACCTAAGAGATTTTAAATACTTCCTTGCTGCTTTACGTAATCTTTTAAGGGTACTCTCCTGGAACAGTTAGCCTTCCGAATGTGATTCACTTCAATGAATCCCATTGGCTCTTTCGAATCTCATTGGCTCTTTCAAAACTCTATTGGCTCTTTCGAATCTCATTGGCTCTTTCGAATCTCATTGGCTCTTTAGAATCCGTATTGGGTTCTAGATGGCGTATGCATCCTTTCTTATATATCTGGCACCCCATACTCATGAAGTGGTTATGGTTTGAGGCCCAGCTTAAGCTAAGACTGGTTAGTAGGATCCATTAGCACTAAGTATTCAATTCTAGTGCTCTATGGATTTTTCCTAACACTCAACTCTATTCTTTGCATTCTATTCTTTGCACTCTACTTTACATTCTACTTTACATTCTACTCTTCGCACTCTACTCTTCGCACTCTACTCTTCGCACTCATCAGTCTAATCTTCGCATCACTAATCTTCGCACTTGACTTACTCATCGCATCTCTAATCTTCACACTAAGACCCCAAAAAATCCACCAAAAATGGGAAGATATAGTGTGCGCACATACAAAACCAAGAGACGGGCACGGGATCTCGACTTGGTATACGACGACCTCTCGAGCCGGGAAAAGATCATGGCATTGAAAAACCAGCCGCTTGACGAGACCAAACCCGGGTTGGGCCAGTACTACTGTATCGAATGCGCCAAGTACTTCGAAACACAGTTAGTTTTGGATAGACACACCAAGGGAGGGCCGCATAAGAGGCGGTTGAAGGCGTTAAAGCAGAGACCGTACACGCCGTTGGAGAGCCAGGCCGCAGCTGGTTACAACATGGCTCAGTTTTTGCTGTCGGTGGAGAAGTACAAGGCCATCGAGGCCAACAAGCGGGAGAATCAGGCGGAGTATGATGCGTTGGTGGGGCAGAAGAAGGATACCTTGGATGCTATTATTACTGGGGTTCCTTCTGAGGAGTTTCTGAAGAAGGACTCTGATGAGATGGAGATGTAGCGAGTGACAGAGTGACAGAGTGACAGAGTGACAGAGTGACAGAGTGACAGAGTGACAGAGTGACAGAGTGACAGAGTGACAGAGTGACAGAGTGACAGAGTGACAGAGTGACAGAGTGACAGAGTGACAGAGTGACAGAGTGACAGAGTGACAGAGTGACAGAGTGACAGAGTGACAGAGTGACAGAGTGACAGAGTGACAGAGTGACAGAGTGACAGAGTGACAGAGTGACAGAGTGACAGAGTGACAGAGTGACAGAGTGACAGAGTGACAGAGTGACAGAGTGACAGAGTGACAGAGTGACAGAGTGACAGAGTGACAGAGTGACAGAGTGACAGAGTGACAGAGTGACAGAGTGACAGAGTGACAGAGTGACAGAGTGACAGAGTGACAGAGTGACAGAGTGACAGAGTGACAGAGTGACAGAGTGACAGAGTGACAGAGTGACAGAGTGACAGAGTGACAGAGTGACAGAGTGACAGAGTGACAGAGTGACAGAGTGACAGAGTGACAGAGTGACAGAGTGACAGAGTGACAGAGTGACAGAGTGACAGAGTGACAGAGTGACAGAGTGACAGAGTGACAGAGTGACAGAGTGACAGAGTGACAGAGTGACAGAGTGACAGAGTGACAGAGTGACAGAGTGACAGAGTGACAGAGTGACAGAGTGACAGAGTGACAGAGTGACAGAGTGACAGAGTGACAGAGTGACAGAGTGACAGAGTGACAGAGTGACAGAGTGACAGAGTGACAGAGTGACAGAGTGACAGAGTGACAGAGTGACAGAGTGACAGAGTGACAGAGTGACAGAGTGACAGAGTGACAGAGTGACAGAGACAGACAAAACTGGAGGACTCTGGACAGTGGAAGAAATTAGACAGACAGAAGTTCTGACAAAAAGTTCATGAGAGTCAAGCTCCATATGGACGCATACCATGAAACCTTAGAGAACAAGCAGCTCATGGAGTTGCATCTACCCATTGTGTGGACCAAAATCATGCGATGGTTGGGTGGTCAGAGTGGTCAGAGAGCTGGCAGAAAGTTAGAGATGGACCTGGATTTATTATACAGATCAGAATGGTCTGCTTAAAAGAACCGGATCCAAATGGACAGTTTGACAGAATAGAGAAGTGTTCTGATTTTCTGGGGTGGTTTCTGGTTTTTGGTTTCTGGTTTCTGGACAAATTCAAACGCTTGGTTGAAAACATGAGAAGGTAATTTGGTTCTGAGGGTTTGATAGAGTAGAAGAGATAGTCAAGTCTATCAACATAATTATTGCCATTTAGGTATTGTTCTAGGGAATTAGTCAAAAAAAAAATGATTATATGCAGGCTTTAGTTTTTATGATGATGGTTACAAGTTTAGAGTAAGATTAGTTGTCAGAAGCTATGCAAAAGCTGAAGGTATTGATCCAAGTCATTAGTAAACATCAGTACCTCTACACTAATTAATATTGGTGGGTCTGGTATCGGGAGAAATCTTAGTGCTTGGTTTGTGCTCCCTCAGTTGATACATCTCAGTTGATACATCTCAGTTAATATATCTCAGTTGATACATCTCAGTTAATATATCTCAGTTGATACATCTCAGTTAATATATATATATAGGTGGTTTATAAAAGAGCGGGAGCTTGATTTAGGCTGTATTGGTATTGTTCTTCAATAAAACTAATCTTAAGTAATGGAGTTCTACTACTACTACTACTACTGCTACACTATACTAATTTAAAATTCATCACAACAGTTATGTTCTTTAATACATTTATTCCTAACTAAAACTATGTTCGTTGATGGTTCCTCAAAGAGAAGAACCGAAGCTGCTTAAATAACTTTGAGAGAAACGTGGTATCTAAAAACTCTCCATTTGGTAAGGATTGTTCTAGAATAGCCATTATTGTACTAAGTACTATGATGGACTTCTTACAATAATGAACTTCGTACAATGATGGACTTCGTACTATGATGGACTTCGTACAATAATAGCCTTCGTACAATAATAGCCTTCGTACAATAATAGCCTTCGTACAATAATAGCCTTCGTACAATAATAGCCTTCGTACAATAATAGCCTTCGTACAATAATAGCCTTCGTACAATAATAGCCTTCGTACAATAATAGCCTTCGTACAATAATAGCCTTCGTACAATAATAGCCTTCGTACAATAATAGCCTTCGTACAATAATAGCCTTCGTACAATAATAGCCTTCGTACAATAATAGCCTTCGTACAATAATAGCCTTCGTACAATAATAGCCTTCGTACAATAATAGCCTTCGTACAATAATAGCCTTCGTACAATAATAGCCTTCGTACAATAATAGCCTTCGTACAATAATAGCCTTCGTACAATAATAGCCTTCGTACAATAATAGCCTTCGTACAATAATAGCCTTCGTACAATAATAGCCTTCGTACAATAATAGCCTTCGTACAATAATAGCCTTCGTACAATAATAGCCTTCGTACAATAATAGCCTTCGTACAATAATAGCCTTCGTACAATAATAGCCTTCGTACAATAATAGCCTTCGTACAATAATAGCCTTCGTACAATAATAGCCTTCGTACAATAATAGCCTTCGTACAATAATAGCCTTCGTACAATAATAGCCTTCGTACAATAATAGCCTTCGTACAATAATAGCCTGGCCATTGTTACGATCGGAAAGAGATGCTTCATAATACGTCCATATTCAGGGCCCTGACTATGGTGGATCTAACAAAAATGAGGTAAAGTTTATAATATAACCGTACTACTTAACTACTACTTAAAGTAATATTATCAAGCGATATTAAACTATATTGAACTACTGAACTACTGATTCTACATTGTACTGTACTGTACTCGACAGCGACATAGGAGAGAAGTATTTGCGGTGGTTAGAAGTTCCGGGGCTTATGTGCAGTTCCGGGGTTTATATCCAGTTCCGACCTATTGACTTAGGTTGTTTCATCCTCCCCGTCCAAAAATATTTTTAGAAACTAAAAGTAGTCGTGGATTTTGGAGACTTTCAGGATAAATTTACCTTGATGGGAAAGCTGGAAGTGGAGTGTGTGGGTAGATTAGAAGCAGTCACGTGACCATCACGTGACCTTTCCGAGGGTAACTTGCATACTTCATAGAAATCACCAGTAAAAAGATTTATGTAGGGCTTGAAGTCTATGTTAATTTTATTGTAGTATCAAATTATGGTTTGAGTATAGTTTTTTTTTTCACAGTTTTCCCGAATCTGTTTAAAATTTCTGGTGTACTTGGTAATTTCACTGCAAAAGTGAGTTCCGCATTGAAAATCAAGCCCTATAAATTTACCACAATAAATATCCATAAATTCAATGATGGATAAAGAAACTAGTGATTTATTTGAATTCAAAAAGATTTGTCACGTGCTGAAATTTGAATTGAAAGGGTGTTTTTTGTGGGCACGTGACTCACCAAGACGAATTGGAGTGAGCAGTGCTCATAATCAACCATCTTCTTATAGACAGCATTGAAGTCCTAAGTATTGGTGTGAGTATTGTTCTTGTTTGTTTGAGTATTTGATCTCCAGAATAAGTAAGACTGGTTCATTCATGGTGATATGGGTCAGATCATCAGAGCATCTACTTCTAGTGGTTAAAAAGAAGTATTACTAATATGACCTCAGAGGATCTCTAGCTACTCATGATCTAGCTACTGAGGATCTAGCTACTGAGGATCTAGTTACTGAGAGGAGGGAGTGGAAGTAATGCAGGGCTATTAATCATATAATATTACAATGTGTTAGATTCTTGTCAAGCCATCCTCGGTGCTCATAACCAAATATCAGAAACAGAGTGCCTAGGCTACAGCAAGTGGTATTACAGAGAAACATTGGTTTACCATTTAGTTATATAAACTTGCACCAGGTATAAATCTGCGTATGATTTCTCTATGTTGGTCAGATGATCAATAGAACTACTATTCCCCAATGGTTGTTTGGAACTTGCACGACCTCGCCGTCTATACAGTGTTTTTTAAAAATTATTCAAACCAGCGCGACAAAATGTTTCGAACCAAGAAGACAGAAGGGTTCAAACCAGCGCGGCAAAACGATTCAAACCACACTAGCAAAATTAAACAAACCAATACACATAAACCCTAACAAGTTGTTATATACATGATAACAAGGAACCCAGTCCAGTTCCGTCCGTTTTGACCCTTGATTGGTACTGCACAAGACTCCCAAATGTAATACATATGAGGCAATCGTCCAGATTTAAGATTTCAGAATATTGAATTCTAATGAAAGTTGATTTGAAACATTATGCCATTTGGTTTGAAAGACTATGCGAAGAAGTACGAATCTTTTTGGATTATTGGTATGAATCGTTTTGTTGCGCTGGTTTGAATAGTTTTGAAAAACACTGTATAAGGAGAGAAAGAATCTCCTTCCTCTCTAAGGATGATATTCTGGCTCTTCCTCTTTAAGGATGATATTCTGGCTCTTCCTCTCTAAAAATCATATTCTAGCTCTTCCTCTCTAAAAATCATATTCTAGCTCTTCCTCTCTAAAAATCATATTCTAGCTCTTCCTCTCTAAAAATCATATTCTAGCTCTTCCTCTCTAAAAATCATATTCTAGCTCTTCCTCTCTAAAAATCATATTCTAGCTCTTCCTCTCTAAAAATCATATTCTAGCTCTTCCTCTCTAAAAATCATATTCTAGCTCTTCCTCTCTAAAAATCATATTCTAGCTCTTCCTCTCTAAAAATCATATTCTAGCTCTTCCTCTCTAAAAATCATATTCTAGCTCTTCCTCTCTAAAAATCATATTCTAGCTCTTCCTCTCTAAAAATCATATTCTAGCTCTTCCTCTCTAAAAATCATATTCTAGCTCTTCCTCTCTAAAAATCATATTCTAGCTCTTCCTCTCTAAAAATCATATTCTAGCTCTTCCTCTCTAAAAATCATATTCTAGCTCTTCCTCTCTAAAAATCATATTCTAGCTCTTCCTCTCTAAAAATCATATTCTAGCTCTTCCTCTCTAAAAATCATATTCTAGCTCTTCCTCTCTAAAAATCATATTCTAGCTCTTCCTCTCTAAAAATCATATTCTAGCTCTTCCTCTCTAAAGACCATATTCTAGCTTTTCTTCTCATTGAGATTACTGAGTACATCCTAAGATCATCAATTAGGCAGTAACTAGCCACCATAAACTAACACGGCACACTCAGCCACTAGTAATTTAAATAGTCCAGATCCATACTTTTGAAGAACCATCCAGGAATACAAATGATGTCATGTTTAGAAAATAATACTTGGTTCATATATGACAACGACCTGCATATAAACACCCGGTGCGAAGATAAAGAGCATCGCGATGAGACTCTCACACCATCATGGGCAGAAAGACATTGGCTGAGCAAATCGCTGAGCTTGGCGAAAACAAAAATGATTTTGATATCGAGGATAATGATCTCGCAAATCACTTCTCCAGCGGCTCAGAACACTCCGATACAGAGAATGCCACAGAGCATTATGTGCCAGTATCCAAGAGTAAGCTTCGGAAGCAGCCGGTGATGTTAGATAAAAAGTATTCGGGGCAAGTCACCAGTAGAAACTCGATTTTTGGTGACTCGAATGGAAAAACGGAACTAGAGAATGGACAGCTGGAAGAGCTGGAAGAAGAGCTGGAAGAGCTGGAAGAAGAACTGGGACTGGAAAATGAAGAACTTGGGGATGACGACATAGAGGCTCTGGATGGAGTTCTGGATGGGGTTCAGGAAGAGGAAGGAGAGGAGCTGGCTCAGGCTCTGGAAGAAGAAGAAGAAGAAGAAGAAGAAGAAGAAGAAGAAGAAGAAGAAGAAGAAGAAGAAGAAGAAGAAGAAGAAGAGGAGGAGGATAAGTCATCGGTTCGGAACAAAATTAAGAGCATGATGGCCAATGAAAGAAAACATATTGTTCTGAGACTCTCGGAATCTGCCGCAAATGATGCTTCCAAAGGGTATGCTATTCTCCAGCAACATAAAGAGTTCGATGCGCTTATTGATGCCCGGTTGAAGATCCAAAAAGCGTTAACCGAAAGCAATATGCTCCCCGTAGCTGGTGTGCAGGATCACGTTCTGAAACAGAGCACCAAGAATTTACAAAGCGCCAAAAATTCATGTTTCGGGCTTTTAGATGCCATTCATGGGCTCCGCACCAAGCTTCTGCAGAGAGATAAGGTGATTTCGGAACCAAAAAAACCCAAAAAACGCACGTTGGCCGAGTACGCACGTGTTAGTTTGGAGTACGACTCATCACTTGAGCAATATAGAAGTACAGTGTTGAATAAGTGGCTGGCCAAGATCCAGAACTCGCTGGGAGCCAGTGCCATGAATGCAGGCAAGTTCAAGGCGTTGAACCAATCTGCAGAACAGCAGGTGATGAACAACCTTCAGGATATGGAGCGGTTGGTCAAGAGGACGCGTCTCAACCGGAGAAAGATTACGCCATTAGGTAGTGGAACTGATAAAGAGATAGACGGTGAAACGGGTGAAACGGGTGAAAAGGGAGAGGAGCAAGAAATGGGCCAGTCGAGAGCACTCAATCTAGAAGAACTCGAAAGTATTTTCGACGACGAAGATTTCTACCGTGTTCTACTCAATGATCTCGTGGACAAGAAAATTCACACCAGTGACCCTACGTCCGGGTTACAGTTTGCATTAAAAGGAGCGGCGTCCAGCAAACTCAAGAAAAATGTGGACAATAAGGCATCCAAGGGCCGTCGGTTACGGTATCACGTACACGAGAAGCTTGCCAACTTTGATACTCCCAAACCTTGGGTCAAGTGGAGTGATGCGCAGATCGATGAGTTCTTTGCTTCTCTCTTGGGCCAGAAGGTCAATATGCAAGAGGATTCCGATGCTGAAAGTTCTGGAAATGAAAGCGAAGAGATTGTGCCTGGTTCTGATTCTATTCAATTATTCGGATGAGAGCACTCAAAGGAAGTCAAATTCAATTAGATTCTACATTGAGGGCAGCAAATCTTTTTACAATGAAGGCAGCAAATCTTTTTACAATGAAGGCAGCAAATCTTTTTACAATGAAGGCAGCAAATCTTTTTACATTGAAGGCAGCAAATCTTTTTACATTGAAGGCAACAAATCTTCTATGGACATTTCATTGGAATCCAAGGTACCATTGATCATTATTAGGGTTCAGTAGTCATCTTGGATATGCACCAAATTGTATGGTGGGAGATTACTACTACTATTGACTAAAATGCTGATGGTTAGCAATAATGTTAACATCATGTATAAAGTTGTGGAGAATGAGATCCATTATAGTGACTCACTGATTATGTTATTGAACCCGGATAAGACATAGCATAGAGAAGCAGCTACAACTAGTAGTAGGACAGCTACTATGAGATTATGACTGAGACTCAGTAAGTATTTCTACTCTACTATAAACCAAAACTATACCATTGCTCCTACTACTACTCCACTACTACTAGGAGTACTCTAGTACTGACTACTCTAGTACTGACTACTGACTACTGACTACTGACTACTGTTGGATTCTTCTGTAACGTTAAGTTCTAAGTTTATCTTTATATGTTGATAATTCCTCTAAGAATAAATCTCAGCGGCTTATATAACTATAAAGAGAAAACAATGGCTTTGAAAAATTCTCCCCCAGAACAATAGTGGTGACGTTCTTAGTCACATCCACCAATACTGTCAAATGATATGTGACTATATTATTCAAAGACCATTATAGGATTGGACAGAGTGTCTATTCTAACAATATGGTATATAGTTTATAGTAGACTAGTTTATAGTGGACTAGTGTACTGGTATTACTCATCAAGGTTTATGTCTATTGTGGATCACACGGTAGTCTTTAAAATACCTCTATGGGTAGAGCCGTGCCAAAAGACCTAACATAGAAGAGTAGTTGAGTAGAGTTTTATAGTAGAGTTTTATAGTTGAGTAGAGTTTTATAGTAGAGTTTTATAGTTGAGTAGAGTTTTATAGTAGAGTTTTATAGTTGAGTAGAGTTTTATAGTAGAGTTTTATAGTTGAGTAGAGTTTTATAGTAGAGTTTTATAGTTGAGTAGAGTTTTATAGTAGAGTTTTATAGTTGAGTAGAGTTTTATAGTAGAGTTTTATAGTTGAGTAGAGTTTTATAGTAGAGTTTTATAGTTGAGTAGAGTTTTATAGTAGAGTTTTATAGTTGAGTAGAGTTTTATAGTAGAGTTTTATAGTTGAGTAGAGTTTTATAGTAGAGTTTTATAGTTGAGTAGAGTTTTATAGTAGAGTTTTATAGTTGAGTAGAGTTTTATAGTAGAGTTTTATAGTTGAGTAGAGTTTTATAGTAGAGTTTTATAGTTGAGTAGAGTTTTATAGTAGAGTTTTATAGTTGAGTAGAGTTTTATAGTAGAGTTTTATAGTTGAGTAGAGTTTTATAGTAGAGTTTTATAGTTGAGTAGAGTTTTATAGTAGAGTTTTATAGTTGAGTAGAGTTTTATAGTAGAGTAGAGTTTTATAGTAGAGTAGACTGGAGCTTATAGTAGTAGAGTGGAGTAGTGATGGATTTTGTTAGAACGTCTGGAACCTAAGTAAATACTATCTATAGTCACTGATAACAAGGATCTAGCATGTATGGAGTATAATAGTACAGAGTAGAAGTTTTAGATCCACTATGGGCAGAGCACTATCCATAGAGGTATTACGAAGCCTAGACCGTCTGATCTAATAATGGCCATTCCAAGATGCCATCTCCTCAGTCATCATGGTACCAAGCACCAGGGCGGAATGTGATAGAACCGAGGTACCAGGATGGAATGTAACAGGTTTCCCAGTCGGACGTACGGAAAATTGGTTGACTAGGGATCCCATCATTAACTACTTAAGTAGCTCGATTCCCTCCTTTTGAGGAATCATCAACCAACAAAAGTAACTTAGTATATGAATGTTTCACAAGAATCTAAAAAGAGTACAGAGTATAGTACAGAGTATAGTACAGAGTATAGTACAGAGTATAGTACAGAGTATAGAATAGTGTTGCATTCTTGGCATAGGTCTAATACCTTATAGTTAAAAGTCTGTATTCGTTGATGTATTCTAGGGAGAGGAATCAGAGGTACTTATACCTGTACTAACCATGTATAGTTTTTATCAATTTGTTCTTTCTTTTTCTTCAAGTCATATAGACATAGACAGACAGACAGACATAGACATAAAATCATATAGTCATACAGACATAGTCATAAAATCATATAGTCATACAGACATAGTCATATAATGTTCTTATCCTCTCTTCCTTTCGTCTTCTAGTCTTCTAATCCTCTAGTCCTCTAGTTCACTAGTCATATAGTCATAGACATTGTTATGTTCTTTTAATACATTTATGCCTAAACTCTTATATTCGTTGATGGTTCCTCAAAGAGAGGGACCGAGGTGGTTTATATAACTTTGAGAGAAACGTGGAACC
This sequence comes from Metschnikowia sp. 00-154.1, assembly GCA_002370645.1. NCBI lineage: Eukaryota > Fungi > Ascomycota > Pichiomycetes > Serinales > Metschnikowiaceae > Metschnikowia > Metschnikowia sp. 00-154.1. The sequence continues at coordinate 25,473 of NKZI01001766.1, read as the reverse complement.
GAAAGACTCTCCACCAGAGCAATGGTAGGGATTGTTCTGGAATATTCGAAAGGGGCCATCTATGCACGAAGTGCCCTGATGGCCAAACGCCGTATCACCATTGTAACAATCGGACTGAGAGGCTTCCTAATACCTTCATAGGCAGGGCCCTGCCTATGGTGGATCTAACACATACATACTGATATCCATAACTAGAGCCATTACTTCATGAAGCTGTACTTTGACTTGATCCAACAAATCTTCAACGGCAAAGTCAACTCATACATTTCATTTTTTTTTGGATTATGGAATTGTTTGAGTCGGATTTTTCTCAATCACGAACTTGATAGTCAACGTATTTCACCTAACACTGTAGGTTAAAGTGGTGATGATTCATGTTTCATGTTTGTTTCATGTTTGTTTCATGTTTGTTTCAGATCTTTAGAAGTGTGTTTCAATGTTTCAATGAGTGATGAATGTGTTGCAGCCATTGCGCACCTAAGCAATGTCCATAGTTGCACTTATGAAGAGGAAGAGATGAAACGAGGTGCAGGGCTTCGAACCAGGTTTCCGAAAAAAAGGCAATAAAACATAAAATTCTACTTCAAAAAGAAATTGAGACGAATTTCGTCTTTTGACCGGTAGGCGTTTTTTTTGGGGGGTGGGTAATAGTGGAATTTGGAGAAAGACAGTCACACGTCCACGTGACCATTTGATTTTGCGGCCGCGAACGGAAAAATCACTCTATATGCACTTCCCACAGTTCGCGCAGGCTTCCGGCCCCCGAAAATTTTTGTGCAAAAGTCTCACTTCTTCTACTATTCAAGCAATCAACAGGTATGTTTGGTGACCCGGAATATTCTGTTTAAGTGTTGTTATTTTGTTGCAGAGATGGTGAGAGATGTCCAGGATTGTTTCATGCCTGTTTCAGCTTTGTTTCAGGTTCGGCTATGTGATAAATAAGACCCCTTAACTGCATCCAAATCCCATATTCATCCATCAATAGACAAAACAGATTGGATGGATTAGACAAGAGACAGTGAAAGTGAAAGTGACAGTGACAGTGACATTTGTCCATTTTATCTTATTTGTCATTTGTCATTTATTTTTTTTTGTCTTTTTTTCCAATTTGCCTTCTGTCGAATCTGTCTTCTGTTCACTTGTTTTCTTTTGAATCTGTCAACCCGTTCATTTGTTTTCTGTTGATCTGGCAATTTGTCTTTTGTCAAGCCTGTCCATTTGTCTCGTCTTTGTCCATTTGACTGCCTTGTCTTGGTGGCGCATCACATGACCTTCGCACATGACCCGCGCACATGACCCGCGCGCACTCCATTAATAAGCAGAAGCTATATAACAGCCACTTTCGCAGTTTTCACCCCAAAGTTTTTTACTAACATCCCCAGACAAAATGGCTAGAAGACCCGCTAGATGTTACAGATACTGTAAGAACAAGCCTTACCCTAAATCCAGATACAACAGAGCTGTTCCAGACGCCAAGATCAGAATCTACGACTTGGGTAGAAAGAAGGCCACTGTCGATGAGTTCCCATTGTGTGTGCACTTGGTGTCCAACGAGCTCGAGCAGTTGTCCTCTGAGGCCTTGGAAGCCGCCCGTATCTGTGCCAACAAGTACATCACTAAGATTTCCGGAAGAGACTCGTTCCACTTGAGAGTCAGAGTCCACCCTTTCCACGTCTTGAGAATCAACAAGATGTTGTCGTGTGCCGGTGCCGATAGATTGCAACAAGGTATGAGAGGTGCTTGGGGTAAGCCTCATGGTTTGGCTGCCAGAGTCAACATTGGTCAGATTCTTATGTCTGCCAGAACCAAGGACTCCAACAAGGACGTTGTTATTGAGGGTTTGAGAAGAGCCAGATACAAGTTCCCTGGCCAACAAAAGATCATTATCTCCAAGAAGTGGGGTTTCACTCCTCTTGACAGAGACCAGTACCTCAAGAAGAAGAACAACGGTGAGGTCAAGGACGATGGTGCTTACGTTAAGTTCTTGTCCAGAAAGGGTAACTTGGAGGAGAACTTGACTCAGTTCCCTGACTACCAATACCAGGTCTAACTGTATAGTTGATATCAAACCAGTTCTAATCTCTACTCTTCAAGGTAAGAATAATTGTAGGTCCAGTTGTAATCATCACCTTTAGAAGTGTTTATTAGTAATCAGTTCGACTGGTGTACTGATGTTTTAGCAATAGTTATGGTGTACTGATGTATCATTGTGGCTGTTATGGTGTACCGATGTCTCGGTGTGTGGTGTTTCGGTGTGGTAGGTGTGCTTGGTGTACAGGTGTATTCTCTGGTCCCGCCGCACGACCTACACGTTGCAAGACGCGAAAAAACCTCCGTCGTTTATTGACCCCTTTTGTTGATCCTTTTCCTGACCCTTTTCCTAATATCACCATGTCCTTTGCCCATAAAGAAAGACCAGACGTCCTCGTTCTCTTCGATGTTGACGGAACCTTGACCCCCGCCAGATTGACCATCAGCGATGAAATGAGAGACACCTTGAAGGCCTTGAGAAAGAAGGTGGTGATTGGCTTCGTTGGAGGCTCTGACCTCGCCAAGCAGGTTGAGCAGCTCGGTGACTCTGTTCTCCAAGACTTCGACTACTGTTTCTCCGAGAACGGATTGACAGCATACAAGTTGGGTAAGGAGTTGGCCTCCCAATCTTTCATCTCGTGGATTGGAGACGAGAAGTACAACAAGTTGGTCAAGTTCATCTTGAGATACTTGTCTGACATCGAAATCCCTGTTAGAAGAGGTACTTTTATCGAGTTCAGAAACGGAATGATCAACGTGTCTCCTGTGGGCAGAAACGCCTCTACCCAGGAACGTAACGACTTCGAGAAATTCGACCTCGAGCACAAGGTTAGAGAGAAGTTGGTCAATGCCTTGAAGGAGAACTTCCCCGACTATGGCTTGACCTACTCCATTGGAGGCCAGATCTCGTTTGACGTGTTCCCAACCGGATGGGACAAGACCTATGCTTTGCAACACGTTGAGAGCGAGAACTTCAAGGAGATCCACTTTTTCGGTGACAAGTCGTACAAGGGAGGAAACGACTATGAGATTTATACCGACCCTAGAACCATTGGCCACGCTGTCAACGAGCCTGCCGACACCATCAGAATCTTGAAGGAGTTGTTTGACTTGTAAACATCATAGAACTATTAGTCATAGAAGAACTAATTATAATTATTAGATATGCTTGATGTAGAGGGGGCAGTAGGGTTCTTTTATATAGTGGGAGGGGACCGGTGTGTGCAGGAACAACCCCTCAGTCGTAGTGCGCGTTTTGCAGCTATATCTATTTTAGGATTAAAATTGTATTTGTGTGCATATCTGAAACTGGGTGGCGAATCGGAGTATAAAAGGAGGCGTTCCCCGTGTATTCAGAAACATGCTTTTTTTTCTGGACCTCACTGTTCGTTTACAGCATCCCAGTTCAGGCCATTACGGACACTATCGTTGACCATGCCACGATAATAGTATCATTGCATGAGATCTAGTTCAGGTGTTTCAGATAATGTTCCTTTCGACTTTGGTGTTGCTTCTTAGGGCAAACTTGGTATACCATATTGGGGTACATGTCGTATCCATTTGTTATTCTTTGGAGACATTGGGGATTTATTGGGGATATCGGGGATTTCACTGAACGAATGGCTCCATTCATAACTATATTTGACCTCCCATGTCTCAAAATAATTCATGATTGAGCCTCATCATTTGGTTTTCGGTATGAAAGCAGATGGTTTACAGAACACTGGGAATTCTGGATTCGTCTAACTTTGTTCACTTCAATACATGATCGAACATGAACCAAAATTACATGAACCAAAATTACATGAATTCAAGAAGTACTTGAAAAACTACTCAAAAAAATAATTTATCTATCCAAAGGCTTGTTCAAGAAACTGACAATCTATTTGGAACATCATTAATTGAAGGAATATGAATATCTAGCTGGCCTGCTTTTGGTATTATATTCAACAGGTAAATCCTAGCATCACTTGTTTCTAATATTACTTTTTGATACTTCGAGCTTGCAACTTTGATTTCTTCAAAGGTTAATTCAGATTCTATGATCCTTAAATTCAGCAAACATGAAAAATACTCACTTTACTGGATCGCTAACATCTAAAGAATGATTCATGAGTATCAGATAATTACAAAAGACATATCGGTACTGTTAGATCCACTATGGGTAGAACACTACGTATAGAGGCATTTTGAAGCATACGAAGTCTGATCCCAACAATGGCCATTGCAAACTTCGTATCACCCATCATATCACTTGGTGCATTGATGGCCGGTGGCCGTGAAAAGGCGTTCGCAATGGCCTTCATAGTACTTTGTACTATTATGGCAATCAGCACCATTGTTCTGCACGAGAGTTTTCCATTACGGCGTTTCTCTCCACGTTATGTCAGAGACTACAGAGCAGTGACGGGGACTTCAGACTCGAATATTTATTATACACCACACTGTTATGTTCTTTGATAACGTCTGGAAACCGAAACTTGTATTCGTTGATGGTTCCTTGAAGAGAGGAACCAGAACCTTTCTATGAGCTAAGAACAATACTGTTCAAATTATTATGCGGCCTGACACTTAGCCTGTATGCGCAAGGAGTATAAGCTTCTAAGGGGCTTATCAATACAACGGAATTTCTCCGAAAGCGATAAGCTAATGGTGATCTGGAATACTCGGAGACGGAACTATGTTTAATTGCCTAGATACATGTTAGATTCACCATAGGTAGTGATCTAAATATTAAGGCATTTTTAGCCTACTCTGTCTAATTCTAACAATGGCCATTCCAACGTGCCACTTCTCCACCATCATTGTCAACAAGTACCTAGCGTGTACGGAATCAAGGTACTTCGCAGATGCATGGCATGCAGACTAGTGAAGTATTATGTGCAGGTTACCAGGGGGTGAAGAGTTTTCACCCACTCCGACACATATCGCACTTTGGTCTTGTAAGGTACAACTGACATATCCCTGTATATCAATATATACTAAAATATAGGTTGAAGATCATTGTACGCACAGTAACAGAGTGATCTGTTTCAGGGGTCTTTAATTTGGTACAAATCCATATGGAATGGAATTGGAGGAGCATGCATGAGTAGATGAGTTTCCAAGTAACCTGAATCTCTTGATATCTTGAATCATGTATGTGAATCAGTATCACTATAATTGGCATAGATGGGGTATAGCATAATGATGTAGTGCACCTTGAGAGTAAGTAGTAGTATACTGATAATAAGAGCTCTCATAGAATCAACAATCAACGGAAATGTCGCAGCCTCGTATCTAGAGTACATGACCTGGTAGTACTCGGTGACCTTTGCACCAAAAGAAACTGCACCGAGTCCCAATCACCAAACCGTGCTTATCCTTGAAAGTCAAACCATTCAAGTACATGGATGAGGACTTGGGGTTGCATTCTCAGCCGTGAAGAGTCTTCTTTTTTTGGATATTTAGTCAGTATACCACTAAGGACGAGTATATTAGGCAACAGCACCAAGCACCTTCCGTAAGCAAGAATGAACTTTGAGTTCAGGCTCTTTGGAAAAATTCCCCCAAGAATATTAGTAAGGTGTACTTTTCCTATGCCAAATAAACGTGACCAAATTCATGGAGAACAATAGATCAACGGACTCAAATTTATGGTTGAAATTCAATTTTTTGAAAACTGTCAGTCATTCAATTTATTCAAGAAATTAAACAAGTCAGCCATACAATGTTTTTAAAGAAATTAAACAAGTCAGCCATACAATGTTTTTAAAGAAATTAAATAAGTCAGCCATAAAGTGTTTTTCAAAACTATTGAAACCAGCGTGACAATATTTTGAACCAATAAGACAAAATGTTTCAAACCAGCGTGACAAAACGATTCAAACAACTACACTAGCAAAATTAAATTATCTAATAATTCAAAAAGTTTCATACACCCCTAATAAGTTGTTGTTGTATACAGGTTAACACACATGGAACCCAGTTCAGTTCCGTCTCATCCGTTTTAAACCTTAATTGGTACTGCAAGATTTCCAAATGTAATACATATGAGGCAATCCTCTAGACCTAAGATTTCAGATTTCAGATTTCGGATTTCAGATTTCAGAATATTGAATTCTAATGAAAGTTAATTTGAAACATTATGGCTTTTGATTTGAAAGACTGTACGAAGGAGTATGAAACTCTTTGAATTATTGGTTTGTTTAATTTTATTAGTGTGGTTTGAATCGTATTGTCGCGCTGGTTTGAACCATTTTGTCGCGCTGGTTTGAGTAGTTTTTGTTGAACGTTAGCATATACCAATTGGTATACAGGAACCGTTATATAGTTGGACTGCAATAACTCTCTCAAATGAGCGACTTGGCTAATCAGTTCTGTCATCTGTCTTGTAACTCTATTGCTATGTAAAGTAGTGAGTTCGTGATCTCTGTTTCACAATTGATGCCGCTCACCACTGAGCAGGATCCTTGCTTTATATAGTTAATCCTGGAAACTTCCAAACGGTCTCTCTCCTTCGTCAAACTCCCTCATCTATATTGTCTTCTCCAAAACAATGCTCAGAGCTAGACCAGAGCTAGACCAGAGCTAGACGAGAGCTAGACGGGAGCCCATAGAGCCCTAGCTCTACCTGTCTCTTCTTCAACAATACCCAACATTGTTTCATCTGGATAGCTTGGCATGAGCATGCAGTACCCGCACATGTACTGGTCTCAAGTTCATCAGTCACATGTCGCGTGTTCCAACAGTTTTGAAAAACACTATATTTCTCAATTATTCAAGAATTCAAAGTCATGTGAGAAATGAAACAGGAAATATCTTTTTGGACATGTACAGATGGATCATACAATCTGACCTCAGAGAATAGAGAATTCCCTATATATACTCCTTGGAAACAATACTATGGCCTCCATAGTGGTGCCTGGTACTATACATCCCTAAAACTATAAACCACTGGAACTATAGTCCACTAATAAAACTCTCTTGTGTACAAGCATGGGTCACATCAAACAATAGGATGAGTTTCCAAAGGCTCTTCTTTCTCCAAAGGCAATTTCTCAGGGGGATATCTTCAAAATGCAAGGCGTATTGTGCACTCCAGGACGTTGCAATGTCTTCATTTCACGTGCCACTGATTGTAAAGGCGGAATATTTCATTTCCAGAACAATACCAGTGGTAGATGCAAGCTTGTGGAAGATAAACTATTTTGCAAACTAATGACCTTTTACTATCTGTTTTTGGCTATTGATCAATTCATCTCTTTTGAAGTCATTCATTTTTTTTTTTTGTTTCTTGGCTGGTACTTATAAAAGTAACCGAGTTTTCCCACTTCAATCAATTAAAAAAAAAACCAAAAGCAAAAAAAAAGAGAAAATTCAATTACATCGATATCAGAGAAAAAAAAAATTCGAAAAAAGAGTTCGAAAAAAGAGTTCGAAAAAAGAGTTCGAAAAAAGAGTTCGAAAAAAGAGTTCGAAAAAAGAGTTCGAAAAAAAAGTCCAAAAAAAAAATAATAATTTGCTCCAAAATGAAATTGTTGGTCTTATTAAAGGCCTTCGGTTTCGCAGCTACCGTCCACGCAGCCTCCGTCAGCGTATCCTCCACCCCCAATCTCCCACGAGTGCTCGTGGCAGAGGTCAACGGCGTGTACCGCCCATTATCGCTCTCCCCGCATCACTCTAACTTAGAGTCGGATTCTGAGTTGCATTTTCCAGAAAAACACAGGCTCCCTCCTTTGATTTGGGGAAATCCTGTGGCCCCCCCATTGGAGCTCGTCTTGAAGGATGGCGAGTTGAGCAGTTCTAATTATATTGAAAATGGGTATGTATATGATGTATATGATGAAATAATTGGTTTCGCATCAAATACATTAAGTCCTGGCATCATTGAAGAGAAAAAATTGAGTGAAATCTGGGACTTTTCATATTTCACGTGCCCACGTCCTTTCAAATTAAAGGGTTCTAATAAGACTGAGATATATAACGTTGTGAAAACTATACCAGATAGTTGCGGTTGGAAATGTAATAGAGCAATACTTCATTACTTGCCTTTCGATAAAGTTACTAGGAAAGTCATAAATGTGGACTATGGAAATGATAATAAAACTATGGCTGCCTTAAAGGCATATGGAAATGTTGCTAAAGATCCGACTGCTTTAACGGTAGTTGATCGTCCATTGGCGTTCTTCATCAAAATAAATGACACATGGTCCCCAATCACCATCGAATATCTGGGTAGGTGTCAAAGTACGTATGCCTTCCTTTATGATGTCCCCTCGCAGTATCCAATCGAATTTAAGTTCAATGGGACGAGAAACCGACTTGTTAGTCTGAACAGGGATGTTAAGGAATGGAATGCGTGTTTCGAAGGAGCAGAGCCACGTTTTGAAGGAGCAGAGTCTTTGGCTGGCATCCAGAGGGACTTTTGTGTGAAACCAATAACTTTGGATAACAAAAATAAGGTTGTGGGTCAGAAGGTGCTTGTGAGCAAGGCTGATAAATACCTTTATATCAAGGAAGCCAAGGGTCGTGAAGCTGTGGATATCTACCTCTTTTATTTCGACCGAAAGACCAATCAGCCCTTGTTGAATGAGCCTGTTTGATGACTTAATTCTAGTTCTGAACCTTTCAACTTGTGTTTTAGTATATATTAGTATACAGGGATAAGTAAGTTGTACCTTACAAGACCGAAGCCACCAGTGACCTGCACATAGTACTCACATGTCTGCATACAACATATCCACGAAGTACCCTGCATCAATTCTCGCTAGGTACTCGTTGACAGAACCAGCACCTACACAGGGACCTAAATATAGACCCCAACTTCCTGATTTTAGTAGAATTCATGTCTACGTTGCAGCTGACGACGACTATGACTGGAAATATCAGACTGTATCTTTAGATTTGCCCAATTTGACCTTGAATGTGACTTAAAAAGACTGAGCAAAAAAATGTCACCGAGAACCATTTAGTCGGATCTGCTAAGATGGATCAATCGGCAACAGGGTTATAGTGAAGAACAATACAGGTGTGCAGAGTATCACACAAGGAAATTCGGGAAATGGGAAATGATCCACTGGTTCATACTTTCAACCTATGTTTTAGTATATATTGTCAACAGACGGAGTCAAGGTACAACGTCATGTGTTGTATACAGGGGGAGGGATTGCTGTTTCATGTGCAGGTTATAGACGAGTGGCCCCGTCTTGAGACTTTAGTCATGTTAGGTACAATTTACATATTCCTGTATATCAATACATATACTAAAACATAAGTTAAAATATATTAATATACAGGGATATGCAAGTTGTACCTTATAAGCCGAAAATCTTCAGATGGTGCCAGGTGGATTAAGAGTTTTCACCCGTTAGTGACGTGCACACGGTGTATCACTGGTTTGCTTACAACACACATACGAAGTACCTTGACTCCGTCTGTTGACACACACACAACGTTGATATGAGGTATATTTAACTGTCTAGGAATGAGCAGATTACTACAAGAGAGCTTGAAGAACAAACCGGACATCAGTCTCAAGAACAGCTTAAAGTTGTGGGTGAACCTAAAGAGCATAAGGATGAGAATCTGAATGAAATGGGTGATTCTCAGATTTTGAACATTGATTTTAAGATATCAAAGGTTGATTTTGCAAAGCCACAGAAAAAGGTCATGAAAATGTTCATGTGGATGAATCTCAGAACCAAAACAAGGAAACTGAGGATACCAACATTACAGGTGAAGTGAATAAAGATAAGTCTGCGGAAGCACCTGAAAAATCTGTGGAAGCACCTAAAAAATCTATGAAAGCACCTGAAAAATCTGTGAAAGCACCTGAGAAATAACGGTATCATTCCCAAAGAATAAGAATAGTATCAATAAGATGACCAGTACTATGGGAACTACACCTGATGATAAAGAAAACGTGACTTCCCCCTTCTTGAAGTCACACTTGACTAAGAAACAAATCTAACTTCCTAGATACTTGACAATAAAGACAAATGCCGATCTGAAAAAGGTTATGATGAGAATTTTGTGGCTGAAGCTGATAAACTAATCCTAACGATTGTCATGTCAAGACCGTCACAATCTATTATATTGCACCAGTGTCTATTTCATAAATCCACGATTGTCATTGCTGAGTTTTGCACCCACGTTTCGTTCGAAATGTGGAGGACTTCTGATTCCCCCCGAGAATCCATGCAAAGAATAAAAATAAATATATTATTAGCAGACCTTCTAACAAGCATCCACCACCTACCATTTTGAATGCTTAAACACATACTACTACTATCTACTACACTACTATCTACTACACTACTATCTACTACACTACTGTACACTACTATATACTACACTACTGTACACTACTATATACTACACTACTGTACACTACTATATACTACACTACTGTACACTACTATATACTACACTACTGTACACTACTATATACTACACTACTGTACACTACTATATACTACACTACTGTACACTACTATATACTACACTACTGTACACTACTATATACTACACTACTGTACACTACTATATACTACACTACTGTACACTACTATATACTACACTACTGTACACTACTATATACTACACTACTGTACACTACTATATACTACACTACTGTACACTACTATATACTACACTACTGTACACTACTATATACTACACTACTGTACACTACTATATACTACACTACTGTACACTACTATATACTACACTACTGTACACTACTATATACTACACTACTGTACACTACTATATACTACACTACTGTACACTACTATATACTACACTACTGTACACTACTATATACTACACTACTGTACACTACTATATACTACACTACTGTACACTACTATATACTACACTACTGTACACTACTATATACTACACTACTGTACACTACTATATACTACACTACTGTACACTACTATATACTACACTACTGTACACTACTATATACTACACTACTGTACACTACTATATACTACACTACTGTACACTACTACTATATACTACTACTATCTACTACAATATACTACACTACTGTACACTACTACTATATACTACTACTATCTACTACACTACTGTACACTACTATATACTACACTACTGTACACTACTACTATATTACACTACTAACCGCACTTCCCAGTTTTACCGTTGTGCCCTACTTATTGAACTTGTATAACCTCTTCCTATGTACATGAGAAGAAAAAATATAAAATATTCTTTCTCTCTAAGGACCTTTATTCTACCTTCTCTCTACAGACTAGATACTGAATACATATTGTTACAGAAATGTCCCACACTAAACTGTCTCAGGGGATCTCCTCCAAGGAGTTCTTTGAAAAGGTAAATAGATTTAATCCTATGCTGACCGTTCCCTATGAGGGATGGATCCTAGATGAGGCTCCACCCCTACAGGAACGGAGCTATTCTCTCAGTGAGGTATCAGAACAGGTTGTGAGCTGCTCTTCACTGAAGTGGCCTTCTACTATGTTGGTTCCTTTTAAATTACAGGATCTAATCCTTTTCCATAGAGTGGTACTTCTGTTTCAAGGATTCTTTTGGTCGTTTGTGTCCGGTGTTTGACCTTTATATCCAGTGCGATGAAGCTGTTTTTCGCAAACGGGTTCGGGATCAAACTACGGACGATACTAGCGCTATTGTTCGTGATGTGAAAATCTTCTTTAACAGGTGCTTTCATGATGATCTCGGCAAATCTATACTACACTACTATATACTAGTACTATATACTAGTACTGTATACTAGTACTATATACTAGTACTATATACTTGTCAGATCCACCAAAGGTAGTGACTTACCTATGGAGGCATTGTGAAGCCTCTCTGCCCGATACTAACAAGGGCTAGTGCAAACGCCGTAGCACGGCATTCGGCTATCGCAAATGATGAGTTGTCTTCAAAGATACTAGAACAATCCCCACCATTGTTTTGGTGAAGAGTTTTTCAATGACACGTTTCTCTTCAATTGTTATATAAATCGTACTGGATCCTCAGAAGGAGGATCCATCGACGAATGAACATAGTAACCAGAGTACCTGACGTAAACCGAAGTATAACAATACTACACTACTATATACTACTACTGTATACTACTACTATATACTACTACTGTATACTACTACTACTACTACTACTACTACTACTACTATATACTACTACTATATACTACTACTGTATACTACTACTATATACTACTACTGTATACTACTACTATATACTACTACTATATACTACTACTATATACTACTACTATATACTACTACTATATACTACTACTGTATACTACTACTATATACTACTACTGTATACTACTACTATATACTACTACTATATACTACTACTGTATACTACTACTGTATACTACTACTATATACTACTACTGTATACTACTACTATATACTACTACTGTATACTACACTACTATATACTACTACTACTACTACTACTATATACTACTACTGTATACTACTACTAT
>NKZI01001766.1:0-12813 GCA_002370645.1 Metschnikowia sp. 00-154.1 | reverse complement strand
ACTACTGTATACTACTACTGTATACTACTACTATATACTACTACTGTATACTACTACTATATACTACTACTATATACTACTACTGTATACTACTACTATATACTAACACAAGGCTCTGGAGAAGGAATTGCTTATGATGAACCAGTTCTCCAGTGCCATTAGGAGGAAAAAGATAAATAAGGCAGTAATGATTTCGAAGTACGAAGCGTGGGGTATTTAATGGTGATTTGCCTAGTCCATACTTTCTGGGTACCTGTCATAGTACCTGTTCAAGTACCTGTTTAAGCACCACTGTTAGTACTTGTCTTACCAGTCTAATTACTTGTCTTACCAGTCATAGTACCAGTCATAGTACCAGTCATAGTACCAATCATAGTACCAATCATAGTACCAATCATAGTACCAATCATAGTACCAGTCTAACTACCAGTCTAACTACCAGTCTAAGTACCAGTCATGTTACTACACCTGAATGTTGGACATAAGTGAGTGTCTTAGTCAAGAGTAAGTACCACTTAAAAAGCTGCTCAAGTACCACTCGAAGTGTCAGTCTCCAGTATTGGTATTAGGTATGAGTCGGTGTAAACGCTGCTAAACCTCCCTCTTCAAGGCACTTGCACATCCAGAAATTTCTAGACTTAGTGATTTCCTGGGCTCATACTCTCCATGAGATGTATGACTTGATGATTTTAGGAATAATGGGTTAATACCATGTAGCAGTTGTCTCATGATAAGCCACTCACTGTCTGACCTCAGAGATCCAACCAGTCAGTCCTCTAGTCACAGGAGTCAGCAAGTGCACCACTCTATAAATAAAGCCTACACACACTGCCCACTATATCTGGATAATTCCATGGAAATTATATTACGGAGACATAGTAGTAGTAGTCAGTAGTAGTCAGTAGTAGTCAGTAGTAGTCAGTAGTCGTAGTAGTCAGTAGTAGTCAGTAGTAGTCAGTAGTAGTCAGTAGTAGTCAGTAGTCGTAGTAGTCAGTAGTAGTCAGTAGTAGTAGTTGTTATACTCCGCTTTACGTCAGGTACTCTGGTTACTATAACATGGAGGTCGTATCCGGATTGAATGGAGATCGGGAGGCCATGGAGAGGAAAGTAGTCATAGGCGAGTATGTCGATCATGGTTTTGGCGGAGAAATCCGTCAGCTCTGGGTAGAAATGGACACGATTGGAAACCTTGTCAACAATGGTAAGTATGGCATTGACGGTCTGCTCCCGGAATGTCGTGGCGGGGAAGCCTATAATAAGGTCGGTAGCGATATCTGTCCATCTGCAATTGGGTGCAGTGGGGTTTTGGTGCGGGTGGTGAAAAGCTGTGTTTGTTTTTGAGACAAACTTCACACCCGTCTGAGTATTTTGGGGAACTGATGAGACAGGTTGTATCAGCATAGACCTGTTGAACGTTTTGGAAGCAAAATTAGTTCTGGTTTGGTCAATTTAATTAAGCTTTGCTGAAGGAAGCTTAGCGGGCCGCTAGGACTGGTAAAAATGCGATTCTATTGATGAATGAACATAGTAACCAGAGTACCTGACGTAAACCGGAGTATAACAGTAGTCAGTAGTAGTCAGTATTTGTCAGTCAGTATTTGTCAGTCAGTAGTAGTCAGTAGTAGTCAGTAGTAGTAGTAGTCAGTATTTGTCAGTCAGTAATTGTCAGTAGTAGTAGTAGTAGTAGTACCTAAAAAAACTCTTCGAAGCAACTGTTCAAAGTACTTGAATCGTCAATGTTTTCTTCCCACCCACAAATCCTAGCTTGATATGTCAACCTGGTTACCATTACAACACACAGGAATAAGTCTGCTGATGACCCAGTGATGAAACAAGATATTCCAGACCAATACCCCCGTATACTTGCAGTGGGTCTTTCATAAGGGATGTCATGAGTAACCTAAGAGTGAACTGAGTCCAATGTCTATTGAAAGCAGAGGTGGTGAAGAATACAAATACCGTTTAGTATTTACTGCAGCCAGATATAGACACCCGCATCGTCTCTATTGAGTTCATATTCCTATAGAAGACCTCATGAATACCAATCTTAGTGAAAATCCTAATTATGTATTTGATTAGGAATTTGGGTGGAGCCTTACATACCAGTTCAGTTCCCAGTCTCAAGGATCACTTTAAAGTATTACTTAAAAATCCTAATCAAGAGTATTACTTAGAGTCTCTATCAGTCTTGACTACGAAAGCTAGTCAAAGTTGTGAGTCATCACCACTTCCTTCAATACCTATTATAATTGTATTATTATAACATATATCCTTAAAGCTAAAGATATTAGATATATATATATTATCATCACACTAATTGTTAGATTCTTGAACACGTCTAATACTTGGAGTTATGTTCATTCGTTGATGGATTCCCAATAAGTGGGAATCCAGGTGATTATATAGCGAACTAGTGAATACCGTAGAAGTGAAGCAAGACTGTTAAACGCCATGTCACGAGTTAAGGTGATTGGATGAGTCCAATTCACGGGTTATGGTGCCTTGGATGAGTCATTGGCATTCGTAGGCTTGAAGATACCTCTATGGGTAGTGTGTCTACCTATGGTAGGTCTAACAATAACCATATATTTATTCTATCACATGATATTTTTTTAAAATAAGTTAATAGCTATATGATTAGCCTACCACTGCTTTAGGTCAGATATTGAAGAAGCAGGTTGAGGACAGATTGAACTTCTACCATCCCGGATCTGCCCAATGCAGAACTTCGATGCTATCAATGAAGCCTTGGCTTTAGTCGGAGACTCCATGGAGAAGAAGGAGAAGGAGGAGAAGAAGGAGAAGGAGGAGAAGAAGGAGAAGGAGGAGAAGAAGGAGAAGGAGGAGAAGAAGGAGAAGGAGGAGAAAAAAGTCCAAGCACTAGACCCCCTTCATTCTACAGCATGGAAATGAATTAATTTCTAGTACTTCATTCCAGAATCACTCTCACCTAACTCATGACTCCTGAAACCACTGTTTCCAGAAAGAGAACCCAGAAAGAGGACCCGAGGTGAGAGCCACAGGGAGTTCTTGAGATCTTGAGATCTTTAGTATTATATCATGTATGAACCTTCCAAGAGATGACACTGCTCAAACTGTTTCTGTATTATTCTTAGTAATTGTTCAATGTAAAATCTCATGCCACTAACTACAATATATCTTAACAATTATAACATAAATCAAAACTTAAATACACCGTAAAACAAAACATGTTGAAGATGTGAGATGGCCTGACCCGTGTGTGCATGTATGAGTTACCTGCAGGACAGCGGAATGAGGATAGGAACAAGTCTCAAAAGGTTCTGAGGAATGTATATGTGCAGACGGATAGTATAAACCGGGTATTGATGTCAGGAGCCACAAGCTTCATTCTGAGTGATGGACGAATATGACCTTAACTTATTACTAATTCTACTAATTTTCTTCCTGTTCATTACTACATATATATGGAATACCTACTCACATGATTAGCCATCACCTTCCCATTCACTCTTGAAAAGCCACTGGCCTACTGTCAACACGGAGGAGAGCTACTTCGTGGATATGTTATATACAAACAATAGGGCAGTACAAATCATAGACGAAGGGATAAATACCAAGCAGAGTCCGCACCCTGTCTTAAGACTTCAGTCTTGTAAGGTACCAACTTACATATCCCTGTATATCAATATATATACTAAAACATAAGTTGAAACCTACTAATTACTTTAACTAATTCTAACAGTTCCAATGGGGCTGTGCAAGTCATAGACGAGTGGATAAATATCAAGCGGAGTCCACACCCCGTCTTAAGATGTCGGTATAGTAAGGCACAACTTACCTATCCCTGTATAACAATATATATATACTAAAACACACGTTAAAAGACTACAACTACTGACTACTGACTACTGACTACTGACTACTGACTACTGACTACTCACTAATACTACTCACTAATACTACTCACTAATACTACTCACTAATACTACTCACTAATACTACTCACTAATACTACTCACTAATACTACTCACTAATACTACTCACTAATACTACTCACTAATACTACTCACTAATACTACTCACTAATACTACTCACTAATACTACTCACTAATACTACTCACTAATACTACTCACTAATACTACTCACTAATACTACTCACTAATACTACTCACTAATACTACTCACTAATACTACTCACTAATACTACTCACTAATACTACTCACTAATACTACTCACTAATACTACTCACTAATACTACTCACTAATACTACTCACTAATACTACTCACTAATACTACTCACTAATACTACTCACTAATACTACTCACTAATACTACTCACTAATACTACTCACTAATACTACTCACTAATACTACTCACTAATACTACTCACTAATACTACTCACTAATACTACTCACTAATACTACTCACTAATACTACTCACTAATACTACTCACTAATACTACTCACTAATACTACTCACTAATACTACTCACTAATACTCAAGTAAGACTACTCTATTAATGACTACTGACTACTTTACTTATATTGATACTGATGCTATTCTTGACTACTACTCTATTACTATACCACTGTACTTAACATACTGACCACTAGTTTACTCCTCTGCTACTGATACTGGCTACTAACTGGTGAATATTACTACTACTACTACTACCATAACCTTCTTACCAAAAGGCACTTGATGAATCAATTAAATCTATCTATACTGTATTCCTGTATAGTGCACAGACCCTAATTCGAACGTAAAGTAGGCCCTTAAAATAAAGCCACTTGCGCCTTAGAGTTAAGAGGTTGACTGGTAATGCCGTTAGTACTATTAAAGAGATTGAAGAGATGTACAAACAATTAGACTTTTATAAGAACATTTACAATGCTGAAAAATTGGGTCTTTCGGGAGGTGATGACATGGCTGATTCTGACATTTCTGACTTCGATGAGAATGCTGATGGTTTCGGTGAAGTTTATAGTGTAGTAGTAGTAGTAGTAGTAGTAGTAGTAGTAGTAGTAGTAGTAGTAGTAGTAGTAGTAGTAGTATGGTTTAGTTAGTGTAGTAGTATTGTAGTATGGTTTAGTTAGTGTAGTAGTAGTGTAGTATGGTTTAGTTAGTGTAGTAGTAGTGTAGTATGGTTTAGTTAGTGTAGTAGTAGTGTAGTATTAGCACTCAGATCCTATTAGTCTTAAATTCAAAAAAACATGAAAGATGCGAATTTTGCTCCATCACTACTATCTACAGAAAGATTCATGAGTATCAGATAATTATAAGTGGTCGGTATTAGAACTTGGTTAGTGCTTAAGACTAGTGAATACATCTAGTTCAAAAAACACCTAATCAAAATGGTCTACTAAAGATCTACTTAATCTACTGGTCGCTGATTATAAGCATACATTTTGCTTCACTATTTACAATTCCTTCATTCGATCCGTTTTGATTTCATTCGAGCATTTGGTCACTCATTTCAGCATCAACAACAGAACAATGATTTAGATCTGACCACAAATCAGCCACCTTTGCAATAACATCTGATAATCAAATCATTCTTTTTGGTCTTTTTCTTCTTCTTCCACAATCACCAATATGAATCCGATGGTTATTGATGGGGGAGTTATGGATGGGAAAGTTATGGATGGGAAAGTTATGGATCGGGAAGATATGGATGGAAACGTTATGGATGGGAAAGTTATGGATCGGAACATAATAGATAATCAGATGTCAATTATTGAAAGACTCAAAGTTACAAGACTCATGAGTTAGGCCGTATGGTTGTCGCTGTTTACTTAATGTTCCTCTAGACGATCATGGATGCTTTAGTTGTGTTCACTTCTTGCGGTAGAAAATGGCCGAGGAGTTTTCACCGGCACTAACCACTTGCTCGAAAGCTTCATTGTCCAACAACTCCAAGCGGTACTTGCTTCTGTCATGGAACTTTTTGAGCAATTGCTTGGATGAGGTTTCGAGGTCCAGGGGCTCAATCAACTTGGGGATTTGGAGTGGCTTGGCACTTTTGACGTTTTTTCCATTGCCAAACTGCCCGAAATCGTTGCTTCCAAAGACCAACACGTCCTTGTGGGGCCCTTTGTTGTCCAAAGTGACAAAGGTATGGTTTGCTCCGCTTGCAATGTGCTTGAACCCAATGTTGCGGACCATATTGACGGACTCGTCGAACTCCTGCATCCCCACTAGACTCTTGACCACTTGAGGAACGGCCACCATTTGCAAGTACCTGGATAATCCCAATTGGCCGAGGAGCCCGTTTCCAAAACTGAGAAGAAACTCCTGCTTCAAGATCTTTTTGTGCAGGTCCTGATCCATTAAGTCGGTATCAGTGGCAGAAACTTGCAAATAATTGGACTCGCTCACCGAATACACGTTTTCCACCGATAACTTCCCGGTTTTGGGCCCTTTGGGAAGGTAGGTTTTGGCGATTCTCTCCAAGTCATTGATGTTGAATGCCACACGGGGCACCGGCTGCGAATCCTCATTGGCGGACTTTTCCTTTCCACATTGGCACGACGAATTATCGCCCCAAGTCCAAATGTTTCCATTTTCCTCTACGGCAATGTTGGAGTAGTCTGTGCAGGAGATACTCTTGAAGTTTCTGCGGTCAATGCTCTTGGAGTTGTTGGAAGCCACCACCTCGTAGTTCATATTGGTGAGTTCGAAGGGGTGGTTAATTTGGGGTTGTTGCACATTCGGCAAAAGGTTGGAGAATGTGGGGGTTCCAAATTGGCCCTTGTTCACGGGTTCAGGACTGCAGTTCATTTCTAATAAGCGGCCGTGGGACGTCAAAATGAGAAGATGGCATTTTCCCGAGCTTATTTTAGAGACTTTTTCGCCACGAGCCAAATCTAGTTCAATTTGGGAAGCACCATGGGATTTGAAGAGCCCAAAAAGATTGAATCGGGATGTCTGCGGCTCCAAGGCTTTGGTGTACAACGTTTTCGAGTCATCGGCCAAAAGATACAAGTTATCGTTGCAAGTCACAGCCTTTTGGACTTTTTTGGGGACGGAGATGTGACGAAACTCGAAACCATCCTTGGTCTTTTCGTACTCAAATACCTTTCCTTTTTCGTCCACTCCAACAGCATATTTGTCCGTCACCACCAAGTCCCGGAGGTACTTACCGTCGAACTCCTGCACGCGGACCGGCACACGTCTTCCGTTGATGGCGCCAAAAAGGTACACGCCCGCGTTTGAATCCAGGGCCTTCAACGTGCTAAGGAAAGGACCATCAATCTCCGCATTCATCACCTCCATCATATTGGCCACATTCCTAGTGTTCTCCTTGGGGTCCTTCATATCCTTGATCTTGCTGATATCCAAGTTAAAGTCCATCAAGCTGCGGAAATACGCCTTGATGTATTTGTAGTTCATGATGATCAGGTACCCCGAGAGAATGGCCACCAAGGCGAATGCTCCAATTGCAAGACCCTTGATGCGCTGGAAAAACTCCCATTTCTCCTTGGCTTGTTGCTGGTTTTCAACGGCTTTTTGCTCCTCGAGGTGTTTTTGGTACTTGGCTTCACTGGACGTGGGCTGACTCTGCAGGCCCAAATCGAAGTGGAACTCCTTCTTGTGCTTGTTGAACTCGTCGATGGAGTTTTTGTCGGCAAGACTTCTCAATTGGGAAATGCCAAGCGGGACTCTATGCAAGCCATGCGTTTTAAGAGCACGCACGCCTTGCGCCCGAAGGATTCGTGCACCATACACGGGGAGGAGAGTCATGGTGATGGATCGAGGGATGGAATGCCGGATAGGTGCGGGTGGATGCATGAGTATATGCAGGCACGCAGTAGGAACATAGGAACATAAACATCAGTACCTCAGCAATGCCATAGTAAATCACGAGCCCTGTAATTATCATACCCGAAATGGAACTCGTAAAAACTTCATTCTATATAAAAATACTTGTTAAAGGAAAAGGTTGTATGTGGGGTGACTCATCAGAGTTGCCTATAGGGAAGCATCTTCTGGCCCGATCCTCGAAGTCTGAAAATACTACGTAAAAAATGCGGAAGGGAGGCCCCCTTTTATATTGAAGAGAGCGTTCACAAAAAGAGGGGAAGGTCACCTGTTTGTGTCTGAAACAGCAACGTGCATGGAGTTTTAAGAAGCGTGTTTCAGACTCAGTGCATGAGGTTGCGAATTGGTTAGCGGGAGGGGGAGGTGATGCGGCTGAAGACCCGTACACCTGACATCAACACAACTTTAAATCCGTACACCAGTAATTCTAAAGTCCCAAAAGTTCTTAACGTCATGGTTTTAATGGTAGGTTTTTGGGTTGATAGCCTGATTGGCGGACCCAAGTGTAACAGGGATAAAGAGAAAGACAGATCCGAGGGTAAATATGACCCGAGGGTAAATACGACGCGAGGGTAAAAACGACTCGAGGGAAGGGCTGATCCGAGGGTCACCTCGGTAGACCCCTACTGACTGTACTGCACACCGCAGTCGCACCGCCATATCAGCACCTTCTAGTCACCGTCAGTTCCAGAGAAGTTTCAACAGTGTTTCAAGAGTGTTTCAAGAGTGTTTCAGATCAATTTCAGTCATTTTAAATTAGTTTCAGATCAGTTTCAGTCAGTTTTAGTCAGTTTCAGCCAATTCCAAATCAGTCAGTTTCAGAATCACTCCCCCACGTAAGCAATGTTCAGAGCCACAGGCTTGTCCATCTACACACTCGCCCCAGGCGTCCGGGGCATACGGGCACTCAGCGGCATCACCAAGTTCGATACCAAGAAGTTCGTGCAGTCGCTAGAAAAAGGCGGTTTCAGCCTCCAGCAAGCAGAAACGGCGGTGGTGATCGTAAACAAAGCGGTAAACGACGGAATTAGCTTGATCGCCAAAAACCTCGTTTCCAAGGAGAAGTTGAACTCGGTGGCGTACCAGCAAAAAGTGGATTTCGCCAAGTTGAAGGGCGAATTGCAGACCATGGACAAATCCGAGTTTTCCAGCTTGAAGAAAGAACAGGAACAACTACGCACCAATTTGACCAATCTTCAGAACAGGCTCAAAGAGGAAATCACCAAGAACCTGGCCAGTGTGCGGCTCGACTTGAACTTGGAAAAAGGCCGTATCCGGGAGGAGTCGTCTAGTCATGAGTCAAGAATTGAGGATACGTTTACGAGGATAGACGAGGAGATTGCTAATGTGCAGATGCAGATCAAGAGTGTCAAGACTCAGGTCATGCAGTGGTTGATTGGTGTGAGTTCTGGTACGGCGGCGCTCATGCTAGCGTTTGTACGATTCTTTGGGTGATGTATTGGAGTGATTGAAGTGATGTATTGGAGTGATTGAAGTGATGTATTGGAGTGATTTTGGAGTGATTGTGTCACCAGGAAAGGAAAGCCATTAATCAGACTGGAAGAAGGCTACAAGAAGACTTCAAGGCCAACAGGTACAACGAATCAGTTGTCACTGTTAGGTATTTACTGTTAGTTGTCACTGTTAGTTGTCACTGTTAGTTGTCACTGTTAGTTGTCACTGTTAGTTGTCACTGTTAGTTGTCACTGTTAGTTGTCACTGTTAGTTGTCACTGTTAGTTGTCACTGTTAGTTGTCACTGTTAGTTGTCACTGTTAGTTGTCACTGTTAGTTGTCACTGTTAGTTGTCACTGTTAGTTGTCACTGTTAGTTGTCACTGTTAGTTGTCACTGTTAGTTGTCACTGTTAGTTGTCACTGTTAGTTGTCACTGTTAGTTGTCACTGTTAGTTGTCACTGTTAGTTGTCACTGTTAGTTGTCACTGTTAGTTGTCACTGTTAGTTGTCACTGTTAGTTGTCACTGTTAGTTGTCACTGTTAGTTGTCACTGTTAGTTGTCACTGTTAGTTGTCACTGTTAGTTGTCACTGTTAGTTGTCACTGTTAGTTGTCACTGTTAGTTGTCACTGTTAGTTGTCACTGTTAGTTGTCACTGTTAGTTGTCACTGTTAGTTGTCACTGTTAGTTGTCACTGTTAGTTGTCACTGTTAGTTGTCACTGTTAGTTGTCACTGTTAGTTGTCACTGTTAGTTGTCACTGTTAGTTGTCACTGTTAGTTGTCACTGTTAGTTGTCACTGTTAGTTGTCACTGTTAGTTGTCACTGTTAGTTGTCACTGTTAGTTGTCACTGTTAGTTGTCACTGTTAGTTGTCACTGTTAGTTGTCACTGTTAGTTGTCACTGTTAGTTGTCACATTCAGTTGTCACAGTTAGTTATTTCACTGGAGTGATGTACTGGAGTCATTGTGTTGGAGTCACTGGTTTCGAGTGATGTATTGGAGTCATTGTACTGAAATCATTGTGGAGTGATGTATTGGAGCAAATTCTGATCAGCATGTTTGCTTCTGATTTACTAAAATACTTTATCAGCAATTCCAATATAGGCATGCTTTGATATCTGGATTTTGAAGTCTCTTGCTTGTGTGATTTCTGGATGGTTTCAGTTTCCGATTGGTTTCAGAATCGTTTCACATCGGCTTTAAACTGGTCTCTGAATGTTTCAGACTAGCTTTAGACTAGCTTTAGACTAGTCCATAAATTGTGGCTGGTGTTTTTTTTGATTCTTGTTGTTATGTCAGGTACTCTGTTCACTATATTCATCCGCCAATAATTCTCCCGAGGGAGGAATCGGGGGGAATTTGGGGAATCAGGCTACTTAAGTAGTTGACGGCGGTGTCGCTTAGTCAACCGGTTGTTGCTAGCTCGTGGGAAACCCTTTCACATTCCCTCCTCGTACCTCGGGTTCATCACATTCATCCTGGTACTTGGAACAATGATGGTTGAGGAGACAGTCATGGAATGGCCATTGAAAGATTGGATGGCAAGGCTTTATAATACCTCTATGAGTAGTGTCCTTCCTATAATGGATCTAACAATTATACTGTAGTGTTTTATAGACTAGTATATTTCAAAACCATGCAGTGAGTCTTGTAGTATAGTACTTCTTATATACAGTACATCTTGTAGTATGGTAAGTCTTGTACTATAGTAAGTCTTATAATTTTAAATGGTATTTGACAGCCTTGGAATGGCCATTGTTAGGATTAAATAGCGTAGGCTCAAAATACCTCAATAGGTAGAGCACTGCTATGGTGGAGTGGATCTGACTGACGAAAAGTGACTAGGACTTAACTGATTCTATGTTTAATGCGGAATGGACTGTTGGAATGAACTGGACCACTGAATGTTTCTGACTTGATTTGTCCTTCGGCTGTCTACCGACTCCACTGGCCTCATCAACGACTTGAGGGTGGACACATTCTTGAGAGGCTTTTGGAGGTACTGTCAGAGACTGGTATTATCATAGACTTCACGAGCTTCAGAAACATTTCTGAGTTAGTATATTACCAACTTAGCAAACGGTTTTGGTGTAACCCTCTACAGTATTTGCAAGTACATATCATCATCGCCAGAAAATTGGTAAATGGGGCGACATCGAGGATATATAGGAAGCGTGTCTCAACCACGTAGGTCACATCCAATCCAGAATTTTTACTACTCTTGATCTAGAATTTTTATTACTCTTGATCTAGAATTTTTATTACTTTTGATTCAGAATTTTTACTACTTTTGATCCAGAATTTTTATTACTTTCGATTCAGAATTTTTATTACTTTCGATTCAGAATTTTTATTACTCTTGATTCAGAATATTTATTACTTTTAATCCAGAATTTTTACTACTCTTGATTTCAATATAGCTTTGGAGGTCAGCAATCAATGAATTTCTTGTGATTCACATATTTGTATGGGGAGACAAACATATTATATAAGTTTCTTGTGGAGTTCATTTCAACCTATGTTTTAGTATATGTATTGATATACAGGGATATGTAAGTTGTACCTTACAAGACCAAGTAATTTAGATGGTGCGAGGCAGGTGAAGAGTTTTTGTTGAACATGTGAGATGGCCTGACCCGTGTGTGTGCAGGTAGGAGTTACCTGAAGGACAGCGGAATGGGACAAAAGGATTAACAAGTCCGATACAGGAGGACAGAATTCAAGGATCCCAAAAAATATAAATAAGAGATCGAGATAGACTACAGACAGATATTCTAGTCTATATGCAGTGTTTTTCAAAGCTATTAGCGCGACAAAATGTTTCGAACCAAGAAGACAAATTGTTTCGAACCAGCGCAGTGAAACGATTCAGATCACACTAGCAAAATTAAACAAACAAATAATTTAAAAAGTTTCGTACACCCCTAACAAGTTGTTGTTGTATACAGGATAACAAGGTAACCAGTTCAGTTCCGTCCGTTTTAACCCTTCGTTTTGACCCTTGATTGGTACTGCAAGACTCCCAAATGTAATACAAATTGTTGAGAGTTGTAATATACACTCCCATAAGCTGGAACAGTTATCAAGTTGTTTTCAACAACTCCTTTAATTGTGGAACTTCAGTTATCATCTCTGTTGCTTGTATTCTTACCTACATCTAAATATACTTGGAGATCCTTATACTTGGAGATCCTTGTATCTTAACACGGCTGTTTCGATAATCCCTTATAAGAATATTCGCATCCATTCTTATATGCTCCATCTCTCTCCGTTCATCAAACTTTTACCGACATTGTCTTCTCCTAAGACAATTACCAGAATTAGACGAACGATAGACGAGAGCCCAGAGAGGCTTGGCTCCTGCTTCACCTCTCTTCAACAATACCCAATATTGTTTCATCTGTATGCAATCACATGAACATGCAGTACACACAGGTGTACTGATCCCTTAAGTTCAACAAGTACAGTGTTTTTCAAAACTATTCAAACCAGCGCGACAAAATTATTCAAACCAGTGTGACAAAATGGTTCAAACTAGCGCGACAAA
>NKZI01001759.1:0-65925 GCA_002370645.1 Metschnikowia sp. 00-154.1 | reverse complement strand
TTTATACCATAGCTCATACCATAGCTCATACCATAGCTCATACCATAGTTCATACCAGAGTTCATAACCATACTTTATACCATAGCTCATACCATAGCTCATACCATAGCTCATACCATAGTTCATACCATAGTTCATACCATAGCTCATAACCATACTTTATACCATAGTTCATATCATAGCTCATATCATAGTTCATACCATACTTTATACCATAGCTCATACCATAGCTCATACCATAGCTCATACCATAGCTCATACCATAGCTCATAACCATAGTTCATACCATACTTTATACCATAGCTCATAATGAATAGAATATAGTCATATTGCCATATTATTAGATTTCTGTTGTGTCAAGTGCTCTGTTTACTATAATTGTTGATAATTCCTTAGAAGAAGGAATCTGTTATGCTCTTTCAATACATTTATGCCTAAACTCTTATATTCGTTGATGGTCCCTCAAAGAGAGGAACCGAAAAACTCTCCACCAGAACAATGGTAAGGATTGTTCTGGAATATTCGAAAGGGGCCACCTATGCACGAAGTGCTGTGATGGCCAAATGCCGTATCACTATTGTAACAATCGGACTGAGAGGCTTCATAATACTTTCATAGGCAGGGCCCTGCCTATGGTGGATGTAACAGAATCTGAGTCATTTAAGTATTTGACAACTGCGTCACATAGTCAACCGTTGTTGCGTGGCACCGGCCTTAGGGGCCGACTGTCAGCTTATCTGTAATCGTAGGCTCAATTACCGGACTGGTCGTCAATAAACGACTCACCTCGGATCTAACAATTATAGCATGGTATAGTATAGTATAGTATAGTATAGTATAGTATAGTATAGTACAGTACAGTGTTTTTCAAAATTATTCAAACCAGTGTGACAAAATGGTTCAAACCACACTAGAAAAATGGTTCAAACCAATAATTCAAAAAGTTTCGTACACCCCTAACCAGATGTTATATACAGGATAACAAGGAACCCAGTCCAGTTCAGTTCAGTTCCGTCCGTTTTGACCCTTGATTGATACTGCAAGACTCCCAAATGTAGTACATATGAGGCAATCGTCCAGATTTAAGATTTCAGAATACTTAGTTTCTTCAATGAATGAAAGTTGGTGTGAAACATTATGCCATTTGGTTTGAAAGGATGTGCGAAGGGGTACGAAACATTTTGAATTATTTGCTTGTTTGATTTTAGTAGTGTGGTTTCAATCGTTTTGCCGCATTGGTTTGAATAGTTTTGAAAATCACTATACTATGTTTTTTTTTGTTCGAAACAATTTGTGGCGCTGGTTTGAATAGTTTTGAAAAACACTGTTCCTGGTTATATAGCGCTGTGGACCATTCGCAGTCTCCAACGCTATAAAATGCACCGAACACTTTCCATAGCGCGGCCACACTAGCCTTCATAGTGGGAGCAAAGAGCCCCAGAATAATACTTGAGAAATTGTAGAAAATTTCTGGTAAATTTCTGGTAAATTTCTGGTACATTTCTGGTACATTTCTGGAAAATTTCTGGAGAAATTCTGGAAAGCCAACTATGAATAGATGTGAAGGCTTTTTTCTCTCAAGGACTTAGCATCAAGTGTATTTTTTTTAGGTGTGTATGACGCAATTTAAGTGCAGCGGCAAAGTACATAGCTTCTGTTGAGTTGTAGAACTTCATAAAGGCATGATTAAAGGCGTCAAGGCTGTTGGGTTGTACTCGAGTAATCAACAAGGAATAGATTTGAAAACAGATGTCCGACCGAAGGTAATTGTGGGCTACACAAAATTTCACGAACGGAAGGAGGTCTCCCTCAGANGTTGTACTCGAGTAATCAACAAGGAATAGATTTGAAAACAGATGTCCGACCGAAGGTAATTGTGGGCTACACAAAATTTCACGAACGGAAGGAGGTCTCCCTCAGAAACTTTAGTGCCGTACTTATAAAAGGCCCGAGCAGCGGATAAGGATTCATTAAAGAATTCACTGTTGATTAAGTCTGGAAGGACTTGTGTATCCACAAAAAATTTGTCATGTTGCTTGCCGGAATATGCCGACATGTCAGCGAAGCAAACCCACATAAGTTTGTGAAATTGAGAATCAAGAGCTCCTTTCAAGTCAGAGAGTGTAGATTCACTGCAAGAGAAAGAGCCAAGGAAGCACTCTGGAGTGGTACGACAGTAAGTGTTGTGTATATCCGAGAGCGACGAGAAATATTCAATGATCAAGTAGTAAAGTTCGGGCGTTCTGGTGCCGTTAGCGAAACTAAGCTGAACAGGAAGGTGTATCGGTGTGGGTGTACGGGTTTATCTGTCTGTGTCTGTGAGTGCATACGGACGTCCATACTGACTCCAGATATGAGGTTTAGTATGATTATGTGAAGGAAAAGATACTTGAAAAGTAGTAGAGTAGTAGTAATAGTAGAGTGGGTCTGCTATAAAGCTAATATTTATGAATAGGTGGTTGGTTATGAGCTCGGGCCAGTATTTTTTTGGTCACTAGTCCATATTATATTAATTTTTTCTTTTTTTTGGCCAGCCAACTAATTTTTTATTATTATTATTATTATTTTTGGTTACGAGCCCTGTTCCTCATATATGGTATGAGCCCTGGTACACTCTAAAACAAAAAAAACCACCACCACTATAATTAATTGATATGATATTTCATACATATTTGCCTAGTATCATAGATCTAGGACATTATATGAATATGATGATGTGTACTACTATGCTGCAGTAGTATGGTATGAAATATTGATATCAGAGCGAAAAGTATTTCTAGATATCCATTGAAAATATCAATTTGAGTAGTCATGCGCCAAATGAATATATGCTCTCGTGCCATGTCTAATGTTTATCCATCCACTTCCCAAATCACCAAATCGTCTAGAATTTCAAACGTAATATCATACGACTTAGCATGGAACTGCAACTAGGCCATAAGTAATACTTTTAGAAAGCTCACAATTAGCAGTCTGGACATTGGATAATGGAGTGTTTAATCCTTATGCAGTTAGACATGGGCAGTTAGACATGGACAGCCTTACCAGATTGGAAAGTTCACAAGTAGCCAGATGCTCAGTTAGTTGGATTGGACTGTTAGACTGATGGGCAGTTTAACAGTAGGCATATTTGACACACTGGATATTAGACAGGTAGACAGGTAGACAGGTAGACAGGTAGACAGGTAGACAGGTAGACAGGTAGACAGGTAGACAGGTAGACAGGTAGACAGGTAGAAGGGAGTCAATTAGTCAGTTAGACATAGGACAGTAGACAGACTTGACAGATTAGACAATTGGACTTGTTCAACTCTCACTAACATTAAGAGCCCATGCTATCAAGCCATGAGGCCAAAAGCGACCGCTCGATATCGTCCAACGCTGAAGGCACCTTGATGGTATCGCCTGCACATAAGCCCTTCGTTTCCCTAGACTCTATTGTGCCTTTATACGTATCTCCTCTAGAATCCGAGGGGACTTCGTCCGAGGCCTCGTGTGGGTCCGAGGGTAGCATGGCCTTCTGGAACCCCCGGACCTCGCTTCCTCGGATCTCCCGGATCATGTACCGAAGATACTGACACGCCAAGATCCGGCTTGGGCCGTGTCCGTCTCCGGCCTGCGCATAGCTGAAGACCTCCATCATGGCTTCGTTCAAGGCTTCGAGGTGCCGTTGTTGGGCTGTGGAAAGCGCTGATTTGCGCTCGATTTTGCTCACGACCCTCGAAAGTATGCGCCGGAATTCGGTTTTCCATGTACCTCTTTTTCCAACAACCCCGGAATCTTCCGAATGGGTCTGCCGATGTACTGAATGTTGGGAACTTCTCCCGGAATCGTGTCCTTGAATCCAAGAGTCATGCCTGGGAGATTTGGACATTGATCTGGAAGTGTGTTTATATCCAGGGTCAAGCTTATATCCACCATCTTCCCTTAACTTCAAGCTTCCAGATTTGGTAGGCTCTGCGTGGATAGTGCTGATGTCAAAGTGGATGGTGTCACTATCATGTAGTCTTTCGTGGGCATTGTCTGTGGGCGGGATATACTTTTTGGCCTGCGCAGAGCCATTTTTGGCATCCCACAGCCGTTTCCGAGCCACAAGTTCCTCCAAACACTTCTTCCGGGCCTCGCCAACCGCCCGGAGCTTCATGAACGGATGCTGCAACAAAAGCAGAGGAGAAGGCCGCATTTTGGGCGCCACAGCAAAACAAAGGCAGAGAAAGTCTTCTGCCAGAGCCGAAAGACCAAGAGAAGTCACAGAAATCAAGCCGAAAAACTCTCCAGTGGTTTCCACGGCCAGAATCCGCCGTAAGGCCTGCATGGGGGAGTATTGGTGCTGTAGAGGCGGAGCCCCAGTGAAAAACTCGTATATGCAGCAGCCCAACGACCAGATATCAGCCTCAAACCCGTGACCCAGAGCCGTGTTATTGATTACCTCGGGGGCCATCCAATATGGCGTTCCAACAGTGGTATTTCGCCGGGAAAAATGGCTCTGGAGCTGGGTCGACACTCCAAAATCAGTCAACTTGACTGCTCCACCCAGACTCACCAAAATATTGGCCAGTTTTAAGTCCCGATGGATTTTCCTCTGCCCATGCAAATATTCTAGAGCCAAAACAATCTCATAAACAAGCGTGGCCACGGTTTGCTCGGTGGTTATGGGCCCTGCCTTAAGCACTTCGAACACCGTGCCTCCATCAACAAACTCCATGATCACCCAAAGAGTGTGGTCCTGTACAAAACATCCCAAGTACTTGGTGATTTGGGGAGATTGACATTCAGAAAGAATCTGGATTTCTTTGTAGACTTCCTGGAAATCTGCCGCTTCATGCTCCAAGTCGATTTGCTTAATGGCCACCTCCTGCATAGAATCCCGGACCATACCCCTGTAAACCACACCAAATGCCCCACGCCCGACCTCCTCAAACACCTGAAGCTGCTCGGCACTGGTGAGTCGATCCATTGAATGAGTATGTGGAGTGATTTGTTGCACGCGTAGCCGTACGGTATAGATGGTGCACGGGTCTTTCGGTGAATGGTGCACGGATGCACGGATGCACATGGTCTGGTGCACGGGTCTAGAGTATTCATGGACCATCTAGTACCCACTCAAATAATCATCTTTAGTCATGGTAGGGATGTAGTGGTGTTGTATGATGATGGAGATTGATGAGTGGTCAGGGACACCTCTATGCAGGCCAACTCTTCAAGACATTCGAATGAGCCACGAAACAAGAACTGACCAAGCAGAATAAACGAGGTAAGTATGAAGTAGATGAAGCAGATGAAACACAGGGGTCTTCGAATTTGGCCTCTTCCATCTCCCCCTAGAGTTAGTATTAGTCATAGTTAAGACGGACTATGGATTTCCAGGACTGAGACAAAGTAGGACAAAGTGACTGTACACTTTATAGAGGCCACCGAAAAGAAGGCCACTGAGTAATATAGGGCCACTAAGTAATATAGGGCCACTAAGTAATATAGGGCCACCAAGTAGTATAAAGTATACTTTATACTGCTTTGACGTTGCATCATGAACAAACCCCATTTCTAACCCATTTTTGCAACTAAAAGTGATACCTCGCACTCGATTGCTTCCATCTGCCATTAATTCGATGGAACTTTTGGAGAAGTGACCAACTATCCAAAGAGAAGAAAAATAAGGACCCATTTTGAGTCCAATTTGAGTTAAACTTGAGTCCAATTTGAGTTTAACTTGAGTCCAATTTGAGTCCCAGTGACTGTAATAGTCTCTAATAGCCTCTCATAGTGTCTAAATTGTCTAAGGTAGTCTAAGACATCGTCTCATAGATAATTGAGTCAGATCCTCTTAGACTATCAGATTATTAGATCACTGCCGGACCTTAAACTAGACGAAGGTACGTGATGTCAGACTGGAATGTGTTTCTTTTTTTTTTTTGAAGTTTCAGACTCGCTCTGCTCATCCATTTTCTTCCAATCTCTTTCACTCTCTTTCATTTCCATTCAATTTCTTTCATTTTTTCTCTTTTTTTTTTCAATTTCTTTCAATTTCTTTCAATTTCTTTCAATTTCTTTCAATTTTTCAATTTTTCAATTTTTCAATCTGTCAATCTGTCAATTTTCAATCTTTCACTCTCGTTTCATGCTCGCTTAGCTTATGTGCTTAGAACAATGTGCGCAGCTCGAGTGTGTGTAGGTGAGAACAATGGCTGAGAAATGCCTGAGAAATGCCTGAGAAGTGACAGAGAAAAAGCCAAAACACTTGAAAATGCTTAGTGCGCAGGATAAAAGCGTAAAAAGCAACGGGAAAGCAAAAAGCAATGCGAACGCAAACGGTCGCGAAAACGCATAACGTCCAAGAAATTGGGTCGACATGCGCACCCGAAATGCGCACGTCATCGCGCGTCAGAATAGTAGTCCTCCACACCGAAACAATGTTCAGACTGAGACAATGTGCAGGCTAAGACAATGCTCTAAGCTTAGACATTGCTTCGTGCCGAGACAGTCCTCCAGGCTGAGGCCATAGACAATAATAGACCATTGTATTGTGCACTCCACGTGGTTAGGAGCATGTGCCCGAACCTCCATACCTCACCAATACTAAGCCCAAAGGAAAAGAAAAGGAAACGATTGGACTGAGTTGGAAATGATTGGACTGAGTTGGACCGAATTGGAAAGGGAAAGGAAAGGAATTGAATGGAATGGAAAAGGATCGGAAACTAACAGGAAATGAATGGAAAAGGGGAAGGAGAATTCCCAGAATTCATGATTAAGAACCCTGAACCTTAATTCTATTGTTAGGAGCTCTTCCTCACCCCTCGCTAACTCTCATTTTTCGCTCACTGCTTCCACCATCAGTCCCACCGTTCCACAATCTGTCCCATTCATCAATGCTTCAGCACCATTTAATCACTCGGCAATAGTACCAATCAAACAGTTGGTATTGAGATATTTTTTTGAACCATTTCCAATCAACCAGTCATTGGCTTCATAGTCCCAACGGATTAGTAATCGTAAGTTCCGAGTCCATTGTATGAGGTCGTGGCCTAAAGAACCGCAGCAGTCTGCAAACAGCTGCAGCTTTTCGTATCTGCAGGACGACAAGCAGTGTAGCTGCGGCTGATTGCAAATGTCGCATCCTTGTAGCCTCCCACTCGAGAAATATAAAAGACAGCCACTTCTCCCATCTTTTTCATAATTATTATCATCCCACCTTCCCATCACATCTCATCTTCTCTCTTCAGTCATGAAATTCACCACGTTGTTCCTCATTGCCTCCACCGTCTTGGCCTTGCCTACCGGCGACAGAGCCGACAACATCGCTGACCTCGCCAAGAAGGACGCCGCTCCAGCTGGCGGACTTCGTTACCCAACTGACGATGAGGACGACCCTTACAGCGACAACTACCGTTTCAAGGACATCTCCAACCCTAACGGAGAGACTGCCCAAAACAGCAAGCCTGAACAAAACCAACCAGCTCAACCAGCCCAAGACGACAACCCTTTCTTGAAGTTCTTTGCCAAAAGCGGAGAATCATGTTACGACCTCATGAACAACGACCTCGTGGACATTCCTGTGGAGTGCATGAAGCCCATCTTCTGTAACTATGATTACCCTGCCAACAAGAGTTTGTTCTGTAGTAAGATCCAGATTGATAAGGACAACTGGACCAAGGATGATATTGTCAACAAAATCAGGGATCACAACTGTGTCCAATCAGCCATTTGCAAGCCAGAGGACATTTACAACAAGCCTGCTTAGCTTGTGTAGGTATTATAATGCTTTTTGTTTTTTAAATAATCATCAAAAATGAATTTTCCTGCAGATACTTTTCCCTATCTTAAATTCACCTATGAGTGAATAGAGGCATATTTTATTCTTGGTTAGTCTGACAGACACAGGACTATAAACTCATATATCCCGGAATTAATTTCAGAAATGCATATCAGAAAAGGGCTGATGCAGTTCCAGCTAGTCAAAAGCTTGAAAGTTCTGTTTTTTTTTTCTTGTGAGTTTAAATGGCAAAGACGTTTCTCATGCTGATTGCTTGGTCGTTCAAGTATTTGACTAAAGTCTTTGTCAATGACTAAACCTTTAAGTATCAATAGCTTAAGTTCCGATTTTGTCAAATGATCAAACTAATCACCAACAACTCAATCCAGGGGGTACTATTCTTTTATTCTCTCTAATGTCCTCTTCAACTCAGATATGTATGTAATTTAGACTGCCCCCTTAATGAGTTCTCTAAATGACATCCTCCCTTGTTCCTCTTCTAGTTTGAGGTCAGCTCATTAACTAGGTTGACACTTCGTGTGGGCTGCGATCCATCACAATATACAATATTGTTTCAGGATTCAATAAACCGTAACTCTGTTTGGTCAAGCTAGAACTGGAAGGTCAATTGTTCTATTCGATATTTTGATCTTATAGGACCATGTTGTTCCACAACTCAATAAACTGGGCAATAATTTCCGATACCGATAAACTACCAATAAGTGACAATGAATCAATGAGTACCCCTAAATACCAAAGATAATATCAATTGATGAGGAACTTATTGTAGACTGAATCACATTGGTGCATTGATGCTGTAAATAGACTCTGGGATTCGCCTCCTTATATACTACGATCTGCAAGTTCGGTGGCAAATGCAAATACATACACAAACGCAAATGCAGACACAAACGCAAACATAGGATGCTGCAGATCTGAAACAAGCAAGACATTCTCGAGGTATATAAAGCAGGTCGCGCCCCCCCCAAAAGAAGGCGCACCACCCTCATTCAGAAATTGCAGCCACCGCAAACCCATAAAATACAGCCCGAAATACAGAAAAAAAACACCTCAAAATGAAGCAAGAAAACACCTTAAAACAAAGCAAAATTACACATAAAAACAAAGAGGAAATACTCCTAAAAATACACTCATAATATCCTCTGATGATATCTACAAATAACTGTTTGTTGTTAAGCTAACACCTACATATAACGCATTGGGGGCTTATTTGAAAATCTTCACAAACACCTTCTGAAACGATGTCGATAACAGTGTCCAATCCAAATTTCAATGGGGGACTTGATAAGTATTGAACCTTTAACCAAGATGCAGGTCAACTATGATTATTGCCTAACCTTTGTTACAGTGTTTTTCAAAATTATTCAAACCAGTGCGACAAAATTAATCAAACCAGTGTGACAAAATGTTTCAAACTAGGGCGACAAAATGTTTCGAACCACACTAGAAAAATGGTTCAAACCAATAATTCAAAAAGTTTCGTGCACCCCTAACCAGTTTTTATATACAGGATAACAAGAAACCCAGTCCAGTTCCGTCCGTTTTGACCCTTGATTAGTACTGCAAGACTCCCAAATGTAGTACATATGAGGCAATCGTTCAGATTTAGGATCTCAGAGTATTGAATTCTAATGAAAGTTGGTGTGAAACATTATGCCATTTGGTTTGAAAGGATGTGCGAAGGGGTACGAAACATTTTGTCACACTGGTTTGAATAGTTCTGAAAAACACTGTAAGACCAGCTCATAGAAAATACATTGGTGTACGGGTTTAAAAGATGCGAGTGCGTGCAGGTTTTATCTGATGATGTACTGATGTCATGTAGTGTGAGTACTCATAGTCTCATCTCCTCATGTTGCCCTGTCTATCCAAACCATGCCACGGCCTCCTACGGCAGGCACAGCCCATGCTTAGGCCATTTCTACGTTCGTTTTATACCCCTCCCACCTTTTCCCGGGCGAAATCTGGCCACGGGAGCCTAAAGTACCCCCAGGCAGATTTCAACGACATCTTCATGGCCAAAACGTTCCGTTCCAACAAGGCCCAGACCGAAAACGATATGGTCAAATGCACAGCCTACAACGCTAAAGGTGAGATGGTGCTCCATGGGATGAATATACGAAAAACTGATTTCTTGAAGCGGTTTGATGTCGCGGCACGTGACCTCCGCAAGCTTGTACGGTCCCACACGTCTAGTGCTGCCAATTCCGTCGGACTCCCCGTGGAATTTGTTCCTCTGTTGGTGACACGCAAGGATTGTATCTTGCTTAATCTCCTTAACATCCGGGCCATTATAAAAGCGGATTTCTTGGTGGTTTTCGAGTATCTGCAGAACACAGCTTCCAGTGAATCGTACGCCCACGGGGTTTTCCTCAAAGAGCTCCAAAGTCGGTTGGATTCGAATCATGCAGATTCACAGCGGCTACCGTACGAATTCCGGGCTTTGGAGGCCATTTTAGTGGATGTCACCACAAACTTGACCACGGAGGCCAATGTGCACACCACGGTGGTGACGAATATTTTGGCCAGTCTTGATACGTCCATCGAAAGACAAAAACTCCGGTACCTTTTGGTGCAGCTGAAAAAGTTGGCACAGTTCCACCAAAAGGCCAAGCTAATAAATGATCTTTTACACGACCTCTTGGACCAAGATGACGAGCTCAACGCGCTTTATTTGACGGAGGCCGTCAAAGGTGCACCCAGAAAAGCCCACAATCACCAGGAAGTGGAGTTACTTTTAGAGTCGTACTATGCCACATCCTATGAGATCATTCAGACCACGGAAAACCTCATTTCGCAGATCAAAACATCGGAAGAGATGATTAGGTTTGTGCTAGATGCAAACAGGAACGATTTGATGCTTCTTGGACTCAAGTTCCTGATTGGGCTCTTATCCATGGGCGTCACACTCTATATTGCGGCGTTGTACGGTATGAACTTGGAGAATTTTATTGAAGAAAGCAATGGTGGCTTTGAGGTCGTTGCAATAGTGGGGACTGTGGCCTTAGGAGCCTTGTTTGCATTTTCAGCAAAGCAATTGGTGGCACTTCAAAAGATCACCATGGCCAAGGGCCACGTGCGCGTTCGACCCCAGTGAAAAGCAAGGCATACTCAAGGCATAATACCCTATATGGTTTTCCATTTCGGAAGTCTCATGGTCAGCCATGTTAATTAAACTGGATACCACAGTTATTCAGGATATGCATTTCAGGATATGCAAAGCATGATACAATACCATATCTTGATAATTCGGGGATAATATGCTGAGATCTATTGAGTCAGTGGCCTCAGCTTCTCCAGATTCTTTTAGTTGTATCCGAGCAACACTCTCAGTGTACATTGACAATTCCAAGAGGTCAACCACATCAACATCAACATCAACATCAACATCAACATCAACATCAACATCAACATCAACATCAACATCAACATCAACATCAACATCATGGCTTCATTACTATAGTATACTACTACTCCCGCTAGTCTGTTACCATAGTGATAGATCTTTGACCACCTATGGTCTTTACAACGACACTTGGTGTGATTCTTAAGGGTGGTTGGGGATCTTCAAAGTGAGTGCAGATATTTCAATATACCACTCTTCAAAGGAAAGAGTCATGTACCTTGTGGAGTGATTGTTTAGGATATCACCAGACTACAGACTCTTACTATTGTTTCCTACTATGGACTCTACTGTAGACTCCTGCTATGAAATTCTACAATGAACTCCTACTATGGACTCCTACTATGGACTCCTAGAAGAAGAACCATCCACGGTATCTGCATCCTATCCAAAAGATCCCAAGACCTTTTCCTAGCCAGGGATTCGATTGACAGATACCTATTCGTGTATTTCATTTCAGTTTGTTTTTGAGGCCGTGAACCTATAATATCCACTTCATAGTATATTATACAGTCACTGGACTACTGTGAAATATACCACTGCCAAATAATTAGGAGGACTCAAGGTGTATGAAGGATAGGCCTGGAACCAGTATTGCAAAGAGCTTGAATAGCGCTTGAATAGCGCTTGAATAGAGCTTGAATACAATACATAGAATAGGATATAGGAAAGTCAGGATGTAAGTAAGAAATAAACTTACATCAATTGTGCCGAGTTTTCGGGCATCAATATTTGGAGAAAGCTCTATTCCATCCAATGAGTTCTCTTCAGGCGCATTTGCACCTAAAAAACCCGAAATTTTTGCTGGCCGTTTTTCCTTTTTGGCCCCAAGGTTTTGGCCTAGAAAAAAACTCACATTTTCAATCACCAGTTTCACAACATTGTCAATAGCAATAGATGGTACAAGTCTTTGCACCTCCACAGCAGTATAAAAAATTTGGCAATCGTACCATGACCTTTTGTATGCCAGTTCTGTCTATTCAAGGACTGTCTCCCCAAAACAAGGACTATATCTTCTTTTAAGTAATATCTCGTCTTTACAAAGATCGAATCCTAACTCCTGAAGAAAGATTGATCATACTAATGACATCGACTCAGTGTGCCAATGAGTACTAGTATACTCCAAAATTAGAGTTATTCCGTCAATTTAGAGTATTCAAGGCTCTTGGTCATTGGTCATTGGTCATTGGTCATTGGTCATTGGTCATGGGTCTTAAGTCTTTGGCTTTCCATGCTTCTATTTCTGGGAGCAGTACTTAAAGTGGACTTCTGATGGCCCTTACTTTTTTGTCCCTATTTTTTACCTAATTTTTGAAGGGGGAGAAGGGGGGTGCGGTTCCTTATATATCCCTCACTGCGCGCTGTTCCTGCATGTACGGTGGCTGCAAATAAACAGGGCGGGGTGCGAAGGCAAATGTACATAAAGGGGCACCATCCCCCCCTGAGTCTCCCCCTTCTTTTTTCCTCACTCCACTTCCTCTTTCATTTCTTCTCTCATCATTTTCAATACGCCATATTATTGCTTCATATGATTCTTGTTAGATTCTTGTTGTTACGTTGGGTACTCTGTTTTCTATGATCTTTCGCCGATGGTTCTCCAGAGGGGGGAATCAGGCTACTTAAGTAGTTGGCGGTGGAGTTCGCGTATCCTGCCGGTTGTTAATAGGTGCGTGTGGGAAGATTCTCCACATTTCATCCTGGTATCTCGGGTCTATCGCACTCCCTCCTGGCACCTCATACAATGATGGTAGAGCAGTGGCACAATGGAATGACCATTGTTATGATTAGACGGTGTGGGCTCAAAATACTGAAATAGGTAGAGCACTATCGAAGGTGAATCTAACAATTACTTCATTACTTTATTACTTCAGATCATTACCTTCATTACTTCAAATCATTACCTTGATTACTTCAAATCATTACTTCATTACTTCATTACTTCATATCATTTTTTCATTACTTCATTACTTGGTTCTTTACTTTGTTTCTTGAAATGTTGAAGACCAGTTGGACGTTCAGAGGAGTAAAACAGTCCGGTCAGCAGTGACTGTAACAGTGGAAAGAGGAAATTCAATCACAACAACATCCGTACCATCACCAGCAATGGTAGTGGCGGTAATCATCCACTCTATGTACTAGTGATGGTATCAATGGTCTGTGGGATCTCGACTACCACAGTAGTAGTTCTACCAGGTAGGGCTGTGGTACAAGTATCAACGACTCAACTTCAAAAATGAGAAATATGCCCGTACATTCGTCAGGAACTACCATGGCCAGAGGTGGAAGAAGGTGAAGTCACGAGACGACAAGGAAGTCATGCGAATTGATACTTTGTGAAGTTCTTGATTGATATACTATCATTGAGGGTTGGACTATTTTCCACATTTGTTCATTGAAAAAGCTTAGTTCTGGCTATAAGCAGATTTTCAGATCTGACATTTCTCCAATCTATACTTCTCCAACTAATTTGAGAATCGACTAAGTGCACGGACTGGCCTCTGTGGACGATGATTGTGCCAAAGGAGATGCTTGTTGTCGTGATTGGCATTGGAAGTATCTTCAACAATGACCTATTTCTCCCATATTCGTTTCACCTTCCAGATCAAGAAGTGATGTTTGAATCGTTGAAGATTTTCAATTGCTCCTTATTTGCTGGAGAACGTCAATTGATCCTTCATTAATAATGTGTTCAGAATATAAGAGCTCGACAGACCCATTGGACGGTGCACGAGGAGTGCAAAGAAGCCATCAAATCGAGAGACAGGAAGGAATAGAAAATTGAGACAGAAGAAATAAAGTCTGAGACAACTCTAGATAGAATCGGACGATAAGGAGCACGGATGCAAGAATAAGCATTGCACTGATTTTTTCGAAATGAATAATTATCGTTTGCATTGATTACGCAGTGTGTATTTTTGATTAAAGTACACCAGGCAATGATTCAGCGCTGATTCAGGGTCTTGATTTACAAAGGCCTAGATAAGACATAAATGAGGTCAGAAGTCAGAAATCAGAAGGCATAAGTCAGAAGACAAAAGACAAAAGACAAAAGACAGAAGACAAAAGACGTAAGTCAAAAGTCAAAAGTCATAGTGGGAAGTGTTGTTTTTGGGTGATGATGTCAGAGTCTTAATATGACTGGAAGTATCTCATGTCTTTCTCATACTTTGGTGTTACCAGTCGATGATGGTACTCAAGGTTCACGTTTTCTCATGATTGTGACAAACTGGGGCATCAGTCTCAATGAAACTAACCAAAAGTGGACGTCAAAAATCGGGGACTACCAGAAATACAACGAAATGGGTCGATGGAGACAAATACCCGACTTTAAATGGTATGTGTGCTTGCCCATTCGAATGATTGCTACAGGAGTTCTGAATCTGTCTACAATAGTACTATATTAGTCCTTTATAGTACTACGTTAGACCACTGAAAAGCTCTACCCAGCAATCCATACAATGATTGGTTCATGAACTTTTTACTGTGGTTGCTTGAAATAAATACTGTGTTGGCTCTAGTTCTTCAGTTAATGACGCTGGAGGTCTGTGCAGATGTTACTCCTGGTCCAAATCCAACGGAGTTATTACCGTCTTGGGCAATGCCGTCACCTCGATGGACCGGGACCTTCCTCGGTTGACTGGAGACGCTGAAGGAGAAGCCCTCGGCGTTGCACCGGTGCGGAACGGGCGGAGGGCGAAGTTTTCCGGTTTAAGGCCGTCATTCTCGGAGCTTCGCCGAGCCCTATGGCCTTTTTCACCCTTTTCGGTCGCTTTTTCAGTGCTTTTTTGTCCACTTTCTGCAGGAGTCAATGCCACATGAGGGAATGGAGCCGGGTCTGCCTTTTCGCGTGCCTGTTGTTCACGTGCCTGCTGCTCCCGTTGAAGAGCCAAATTACGCTTCTGGAGCTCTAACGCTTGCTTCTGCTGCTCTTGCCTCTGGTCATACTGCTCCTCATTGGCCAATAAGGTCTGGAACAACGTTTGCCTGCAGTCTTGCTGCAACAAAATTGAAAGCAACTGCGTGTACTCTTGAATAGGCGGTTTGAAGCCGCTCTTGTGCTTAACCACCGAAGGCCGCATGATCATGTGAACAAATGGAATGGCCCCTAATGTTTCCATCAGATTCAACTGCACCGCTACTTTCTGGATATCTGGTTCGTCTCTTTGTTCCTTCCTCTTTTCAAGCTCAAAAACATTGAACACGTGATCGAGGAGAAATACCAAGGAGCTCAAATTCCCCCGTGGAATTGTGCCCAAGATCCGGGTTGTTTCCGCCATTTTTGGACTCGTGTCGCTTTTGAGCTTGTAGAGACTGATGAGCGAGTCATAGACCGTGGATGGAATCACGGAATCGCCAATTTCAAGCAACCAGTTCTTCAAAAAGTTCACTTGCAGTTGGAGTTCTAGTTTCGAAAGGTGCTGGATGCAGGCCATGATGATCAGAGCCTCCACGGCAGCTTCGTTCTGCACATTGACTGCAGACTCGAGCTCGAAGTCTTGGATAAGCTCAACGAGCTCGTTTTTAGCTTCCCAATATTTCTCGAAGCTGATTGGCTGCATCCATTCATGTGCTATGAGCTCCAGGGACTTTTTTTCCAAGAGTTTGATCGCCTCAAAGAGGAAAAGGGGTGTCGACCGTCGGCTGGGTGCAGGGTCATCACTTTTAAGCTGCACGGCCACGTCTTTGAAGAGGTTGAAGTTGAGCTTGATGTTTTGGATGTTGCTGGTGGATGCAGGTCTTGCTCCGGGGGTTGGATCCGGCACCAAGAGCGAGGGGAAGTAGATTCCCAGGCTGAAATGATGAGTGGTCTTTTGGAGCTCGGCCAAATGAGCTTCAGGAGTATTGAAATCCTGAAAACGGGCCGCATTGTCCCGAGCAGCATGAGAAGTATTTTGGAGATGTGTGCTGAGCACGTGATTGAGTGTGGCCAAGGTATTGTAGATGAGGTTGATTTTGGCCCGCTCAAACCGCTCCATATGCAGAGAAATGTGGAGGATCTGTGCCTCCAAGTCGTGGCGATGCGTGGAAAAGGCCACGTAGCACTCGTTGTATTGTTGTTCCAAATCTAGTAATTCCTGCTCGGAGTACTGCGGCTTTCCGAAAGTGCTCATGGTTTTGAGTACGCCGCTGAACCTTTTGCTAGTGGAAAGCGAGAGATTGCTCAAGGTATCATCGAGAGATTTGGCCTTTTCAGAGTTAAATGCACTTTTCTTGGAGTTGGGGCTCGAGACTTCGGAGTTGAAGCCGTGGGTGTCGGACTTAGGACTAGATTTTTGGGAGCTGGACTCGGAATTTTGCCCGGAGTTAAGGCTGAGCTGAACCGCTATATCCGACCATTGAAACCACATATTTCCCAGGGTGAATTTCTTGGCGAAAAACCCCGTGCCCACTATAAGCTTCCAGTCGAGTAGTGCCTGTCCCAATTTCTCGGTATTTGATCTGGTGGGGTTGAATCCTTTGGGCCGTTTCTTCATAAACAGATCACAGAGGTGTTCTGCACAGAAGATATCGTTGGAGTAGCCCGGAAGGGGAATCTTACGCTTGGTTATGGGCACTGACGAGATGATGTTCTGAAGGAAAACCGAGAGTTCTGCTTGGTTAGCGAATTCAATCACTCCGGGAACAGAAAGGGGAAACTCCAAGGGAGAATTGGGGGAGGAAGCATGGGAATCCTGTATATCATCCTGATCCTGGATAGAGCTGCCCGACCCCGAGCTTGAACCAGTTCCTGGGCCAGGGCCAAAATCCCCGAGTCGAGCAGTCGTAGTATATTGCTGGCGGACCGTATCGAGGGCGGTATATGCAGAGGAATATTTTGAATAAGACTGATGGAGATCAGAAAGGGCAGAGGTCACGTGCGGCTCATGGGTCTTGATGAATGCGGTAAGAGGCGCCAACACCGAGTCGTCTATGGCCGAGGCCAATTGCTGGAAGTGGCCCAGATGAAGATTGGCATTATTGACACACAGGCGAAACACAAAATCAAGGTCCCAAGTGTCGTCATGCAGGTCATAGGAAAGAACGGGGCCCAGGCTCACACCTAAACCTCCCACACCCAAACCTCCCACACCCAGACCTCCCAAACAGCTCACCACGGCCCCCAGCAGACTCGTCAGAGGCAGCAGAGCCACCAGAGGCAGCAGGGTCACGGGAGGAGAGCCACGTGATACCACCCTTCGAGGCCCCGCCCTTCGTTGGCCACGTGAAACCCGGAAACTGCTATCGTGCGGGTAACCCCGGGCCCAGATCTGGGCAAGCGCCTCTCCCGAGCCATGGAAGCATTTCATGTAAGAAAAAACCACTGAGCGGAGCTCATGGAGCTGGCCTAAAGAGAGCTGCAGTTGGGTACTGAGCCGCTCGATCCCGGAAACGTAATCTGCAGACCAAAAGGTATTGGCAAACGGCATGGGGAGGAGGAAGTTGGAGGTGCGAGTTGACGATATAGATATGGGGCGCACACCCGTACACCGCCGATCGAGATCAAGATCTACGTGGAGATCTACATACTGCAGAGGGGAATTTGGATTGTTTCCTAAATGTTTCAGGAATGTAACAGGGCTGTTTCGAGTTGTTTCACAGCCGTTTGAGGACTGTGTCAGGGCTGTTTCAGGTTGTTTAATTGTTAGGACTAGTGTGGAGTGTATACTACCACGTCACGTGATGTACAGTTTAGAGTTTACGTGTTCGAGATATTAGACTTCCAAGGCAGTGTTTCAAGTTTGTTTCAGATCTGTTTCAGATCTGTTTCAAATTTGGTTGGCAGTAGTTTGGGATTTGCAGTGTTTGTTTATGATAGTGTATCACGTGATACACCAGCTTTATACCGTACCTTGCCCTAAGATCTTTTAGTCCATGTTTCGGATTGATTCAGGTATGTTTCAGATCTGTTTCAGATCTGTTTTAGGTCTGTTTCAGGATTGTTTCAAACTTGTTCAGATGTCACATCGGCAGTATTACTGTAGATTTGTTGATGTATCACGTGATAAGTCACCTCTATTGTTCTATACTGGTAAGTGATTCGGACCTTAGGCTGGTGTTTCAGGATTGTTTCAGGATTGTTCGGGATTTGAAGTTAAAGTATCACGTGATACATCTGCTCTTACCTTATTAGTGACAGATTCAAGCTCATTATTTCCATGTTTCAGATCTGTTGCAAAATTGTTTCACAGTTGTTTCACAGTTGTTTCAGACTAATTTTACTCTGTCCAGATTTTGTAAATTATGTTGGTGTTCATGAATAAGTGTATTTATGTAAGCGCGTCACGTGATACGGCACATTAAAAGATCTAAGTCCTCAGGACCATTTTTGAGCCATGTTTCAGATTCGTTTCAGCCTTGTTTCAAAATCGTTTCAGCCATGTTTCAGATTCGCTTCAGAGTTGGTATGCTCTAGTATAAAACTAAATTTACACCGGTCTACTCTGCAGTGAACTCCAGTATGTATATATATATATATGTGTATCTATGCCTGTATGCAGTACAAAAATCTATATACACTACCATAATATTTAATCTATTTACACGTCAACATCTATGATCTTGCGCTGTCGCATCTCTTGCATCAAATGTTCACGCGGACCGTTATGCAACATCTCCACCAAATTGCGCGTGTGGCTAGTGCCCATACTTTCGTGGTTGGCGCGTTTGTATGCATTGACCACCGAAGCGGGCGTCGCGTATGCAGCTTGCGTCAAACCCAATGCAACCTCGGGGTTCCCCCAGAACTCCGCCGATCGGGCCCGTTCTTTTAATTCTTGCCACGTCACCACTTCTGCCTCGCTGAGTTTCTCATATGGCATGGCGTTTTGAGCCCCGTGCTCTTGCTTGCCATATATCACCCGGATTTCTAAATCGTTTAGACAATCTTTACTAAGTCGTTTCACAATTCGGTACAGCTCCGAAAGCAAATGGATTGGAATTGCCAACCCGTATTTGCCTTTATTACCCTTCTTGTTTTCCCAATTAGGCAATTCCTCGGCCCCGACTCGGTCTTTGCCCTCATCCTCGTACTCAAGGTATTCTTCCGGTAGCTGATATGCAATACATGCATCATGAATCAACCCCCGGACAATAAAACTGAGTCCATGGACGTCATATTTAAT
Source organism: Metschnikowia sp. 00-154.1 (assembly GCA_002370645.1). Classification (NCBI taxonomy): domain Eukaryota; kingdom Fungi; phylum Ascomycota; class Pichiomycetes; order Serinales; family Metschnikowiaceae; genus Metschnikowia; species Metschnikowia sp. 00-154.1. Next base: position 46,649 of record NKZI01001759.1, on the reverse strand, counting down.
TGTGGTCCTGCACATAGTCGCAACCACCTTCCCAAACGTCTCGGGAGGAATGTCGCTGTGCAGGAACCGCAAGAAGACCCCAAGAATCAAGGCCTCTTTAGTTGCAACATTCGGGTTCGCCTCCACTGCATCAACCATTGCCTTCACCGTAGCAATGTCGGTTTTAAGCTGCGGGAGCATGTCGTCGAAAATGTTGCGCAACTCGCCAATGTCGCGTAAATGTCGCACCCGGTGGTGCAAGATCTTATTGCACACCCGGGAATCCGCCCGCCATGCGCTCCGCCGGAGATCCAGCTCCACAAAACGTATCACCTCAAGGTAGCTATCCGTAGTGGTGGAATAGTCCCCTAGGATCTGCACGGCTAAATTCGCCAGAATAGGCAAGTTTTCGGCGGAGATTTTATTCACAAATTGCTCCTTCAAAAGTACGTTCTGTATGCAGTCGTACACCCGGTTCCACGTGGTCAAGTTCAACTCAATCCCAAACTTCTTGGCTAGCTGCAAATACCGGACTACCGCAAAATACGTCAGTGTCACTGCTCTCCGATGGGAATGTCGCTTGCAGATCTTGATGAGCGTGTTGATGGTGTTGATATTGGGCACGTGACCATCCTTGATCATCACCAAGAGTAGTTCCTTGGCAAACGACACTTGGAACTTGTCGTTACCAAAGTATTTGATGAGATAATTGTATGTCTCGACCGAGCGACATTTCTGAAACGCGACATTGTCGAGACGGTGCGTATGCAACAAAATGTCGGGCACTATACCCGACTTAAGCGACACCGAGTTCCTGTATAAAACCTGGCTGTGGGTTAAAAAGTAAATGTACTCCTGAAACGACTCCGGAGTGAGCGGATTGGGCATCGGCGGGAGCTCCTGGAAATGGTACCGGGGCGTATTCATGTATTTTGTCGCCATAAATTGGTCGTTTTCCTCCTGTAAGACATTTTGAAGCGCCGCGACATTTTGCACGACATTTCGGTCTTTCAAGTGCACAGGCGTCAAATCCACAAGCCACGTAAGCATTTTGTTGAACATAACCTTCTCGTTGAGGTAATCGATGAAGATGTCGGTAGGTTTGGCGCTGCGTTTTTGGCGGAGATTCTGTTGTGCCCGGGCAATGTCGTATTTTGCGACATTGTCGTCATATATCTTCAATTGGGGAATTTCCAAAGGCTCAAGAAAGTCCTGGAACTTCCTTCGTTGCATATTGCCCAATTTGGGCATTATTCGGGCGTACTCCCGATCGGGGAGTTTGGATCGCCGTATTTGGCAAGTTTTCGGTCGGAGCCGGACCTCCGACGCTGCCGGGAGGTAGCTCTTCTGTGCAGGAGCCGGGTTTTGTGCCCCATGCATCTGCATGACCCTCGATACTCGCTCCAAGGCATGTTTTAGGGAGCTCATCGGGTGGCTTTTGAAGGTGTAGTAGCACGCGATCATTTAGTAGAAACACCAGCACACCACGATAATATTACATCAGTACACCAAAGTTTAATGAACCCGTACACCATCTATTTTGCCTACATCAGTACATCATTTGTTTAATGCACCCGTACACCAAACTCCTACATCAATACCGCACCATGTTCTATTGAATAGATATAGCTAACTCATGGTATGGTATTATCTAATCAGAAGCGATCAACCCATTAATCACCGCATACCTGCATACCCAGCCAGCAGTTTTTGCCCCGTATATTGAGCTCTAACTGCATACAGTCCAAGATTAAACAGAAGATGAAACAAAGATGAAATCGATATCGGACTTCTGTACTGCACATAACAAGGATATCCTGGTGGTTTCATTTCCTAACTTCATCGACTTTGAACTTGAAAAGCAACACTAGAAAATCAACTGGTTCACATAAAGTCGTCATCTCCAAAATCGTCAAAGTCATCGTACACATCCTTCTTGAACCCAGGGTTGTCCACATTGGTCTTAACTGCAGGCTTGGCCTTCTTCTTGCCGGCACCTCCAGTAGCAGTACCACCCGATTTCTGCAACCGTGCACTTCTCTCTGCTCTCTCCTTCTCTCTCTGCAAAACATTCAACGTCGAAACAACCTTGCGGATGTTCTCCACGCTCAATGGTTGCACGACATCCCGGACCAAGTCCACGGCCAAACTGGACGAGTAGTTCAACAACGAATCTTCAGCCAACAGTGCCAAAAGTGGGCCCAACGTTTTGCGCAACTTCTCAAACTCCTGCTTGTTGCTGGGCTGGAAAAGAGGGTGATTCTCCAAAGGGTAATCCTTGGGAATGCTCTTTTGAACAGTAACGGCAGCTCCAGCTCCGGCTCTTTCCCGGGGATGTGCTATCAACTGGTCCTCCAAGCTGTCGCCAGCAACTCCCAATCCGCCAAACAAGTCGGCGGCGTTGTTCAAGTCCGCCAGCAACTCAGCCTTCCTCAATAACTCGCGACGAGTATGTTCATCCACAGTATCGATTTCAAGAAGTGCCTGTGGCCCGTTCTTAGCGTTCTTCTTGGCCTTGGCTGCTTCCTGTTTCTTCTTCAACTCGGCCCGTTTCTGGGCCTCCTCCTCCTTCTTCTTCTGCGCGAGCTCGTCTTCGTCCACGTCCCAGGAGTCCATCAATGGCTCGTCGTCGGCCTCGGCCTCCCATGATGTCACGGCCGCGCTGGTGGTTGGCACGTCAAAATCCTCGTCGTCCCAAGACATTATGTGTAGTATGAGTATGAGTTTCGATGACTTTTGGATGCGTATTGAAGTGGTCACAAGTGCGAAAATCTTCGCGACATCCCCGGCCACCCTCCATACACCAACACCACCTTGGTTGATAAAACCATGGAATATCCATAGAACCACTTTGGAATATCCATCAAAAACATACCATACCTTGAAGAGAATTTATCGTTGAAACCTTAGACCATAATGATGCTGGGGGGCTCCAAATATCACCATAACCACCCTAAATCGGGAATCTCCTGCACGTTACTGGATCACTGTTCTCTTCCCTTGATCCCACTGTATTCTCTTGTTTCGGAAACCTTCTTTTCAGTAGCAACCTAGACCCTTGAATCCATTGCTGACCATTTTGATTCAGATCCTTGACTCCGAACTTCTTTTATTTCCTAGTGGTGTACGGAGGTGCATGCCTCTTCCACTTCTCCCTTACAAGGCTTCCATTGGTTGACATGCAATCGTTCCTCCAGTGGGCATCTCTTCAAGGTATAAGCCTTCACAATGACGTCTGTATCCAGAAAAGTGACCTAGGAGGCTATGGAATCGTCAGTCACGTTCCTCTTGCCGAAGACACTATCCTTTTGCGGACCCCCAAATCAGCTGTCCTTGACTTATCTTCATGTATGGCCCTTAAAACCCGCTTGCAGCAATCGAACCCCAATGTTGCCAAAACCATTAACCTGTTCCTTGCATGTTCTGAAACCGTCTCTGAAACCATTATTCTCCGAAACTATATTTGGGCATTTGTGAGCTTGAGCCATACCTTGGACACCCAATTCCAGCCATATTTTGAATGTCTCAGCTCCACAGAAACCCTTGTTTTGGACCCGGAGTCATGTTTGGATGATGCATTTCTTGAGTTCCTGCTTTCGCAACTTGAATCAATCAAAAATGACTATGAAAAGGCTGTGGAAAGGGACCTGCACTTGCGCCAGTTGCTCCCTTACGACCAGGCTCTTCAACTCCACAAGGCTGTGGTGTCACGTGTTTTGGAGATCCCAGTAGCAGAAACCGAACCGGACGGTTCCAACACTAAAGAGTGTGGAGACTTTTTCACCAACGTGTCCCTCGTTCCTATGCTCGATTTTGCCAACCATTCAGCTTCAAATAGTGCTGTTTTCGATGTGGACCTTTCTTCTGGGGACATTATCTTGCGGCTCACTCAAGAAGTTGATACCAACACCGAAATAACCATTTCCTATGATCCTCAGCCAAGCGTGAACCACTTCTTCACTACTTACGGCTTTGTTCCTGAAGAAACCACGCTGTTCACGTGGCACATAGATGGCTTGGACGCTTTGGTGGCCGAAATCACTGGTAAGAATCAAAATTATATTCAAATGGCGAAATGGCTTCACGTGATTCCCGCTATCTGCATGACACTTACCAACAACAACCTAATTTTAGACATTGGCCGTCTTCCTCTTCTCGTGATCAATGGTCTAGAGTACTACCCAAAATGGAACCAGGAATTTGCTGATTTGAAAGAGGAGTATCTGGAGGAGGATGTTCTGCAGATAATATCACAACTAGAACATCACGAACTCTCGTCTCCCGTTGTGCCTGCAGGCGAAACGGCCTTTGGCGTTCTTTATAACGACATGTATGTTAGTGTGCCACATATTATGCAGCAAACGGGGAATTCCGAAGAGGTAAAAGACCCCCGAATCATTTCCAAGACTATCCAATTGCTCCGGAATGCAGCTGAATCCAGTCTTGAAATCTTGGATTCCAACAGAAAGGCCTCTGAAGGTATCATGCAGTATGTTTCAGCCAAAAAAAGGTTTTTGCAAAAGTTAATGGACCTTACAGACCCAGAACTTATGGCTTTTGTAAAGCAATCCCTTGAACTTGTATAATAGACAGTCAATAGACACTATAGTGTAGCCAGGCATAGTTTTGATCACGAGAAATTATCAAAGACAATACTAAAAGCAATCGATTCGTCGTAAAAGACTATTTTCGGGCTATAAGTTATCAAAATATTAAAATAGGCCAAATGGTTTCAAATGGATAAGTAGGATATATAGAAAAGGATAAATAGGATGTATGGTCTCAAATAAATGAATCTTTGCAAAATAGGGTATAAGGTTTTAAATATGAATAGAGTAATTGGATTATTGGTTAGTTAGTTTTGAATGGCCAGTGGTTGAAGGGTTTAATGGTTGGTAGGGTAACTGGATAACTGGCATAATCAGAAGGAATGGATAATTGTTTCACTCGGATAAATGTACCTATGTATAAATCTTTAAAATAGGAAGCGTTAAATAGTCGGGATAGTTAGAATATGTTTATCCTTGGATCATTGGATAATCATTCTGAAAAGGTTAAATTGTTAAATCGTTAATGGTTAATTTGTGAATGGATATTTGTTAAATTGTTAAATTGTTATTGGTTCAATGGTTCAATTGTTCATTGTTTAAATTGTTAGACGCTTAGATTGACAATGATCAATTTGCTAAAAGGTTCAATGGCTGAAGGGCTAGTGGAATAAATTGGATGAGTAGGTTGAATAGGTTGAATAATATGAACAGTTTCAAATGAATGAACAATCTCAAATGAATGACCAGTCTCAAATGAATGACCAGTCTCAAAAGGGAAATCTCACATAGGGCGTATGATCACAAATAGATAATCATATAGACAGAATAAATAGGATAGATAGCCTGAAATTGCAAATTGACTCAAGTGGATGAATAGGATAAATTGCTTGGAATGGTACATTGACTTCAGTGGATAAATAGGGATTGTTCTTGTCACTCTGCCTTTCCATTTTATGGCAGTATTTTATGGCAGCATTTTATGGCAGTACACCTTGCCAAAATAGTAGACCTGGTCCATGGGAAGAGGAAGAAAAAAATATAAATATGCTGCAAGAAATAAGGAGCCGATCGCCTCTTTATATACCGCAAGGAGGAGGGGTTTTGTGGCCGCAAAATGTGAAACGCGCGGCGGGGGGTGCGAATATAAATTGCAGCCAGATCCGCCACTCCCAGAAACCCCTCCCTTTTTTTTCTACACTAATTAGAAGCCTTTTTTAAAGGGAACTGGAATGACTTGAAAAGGTATTACCTTTTTGGGAAGTGAGTGCCTTCAGGTACCCCCTTTAGGAATCCCTGTTACCTTTTAGAGACCTGTTTCCCTTTTAGGAATCCTTATTGCCCTTTCGAGTTCTGTTTCCCTTTTAGGAATTCTGCCTACCTCTTTGGGCTTTGACCTTCTTTAGAGATCGGACTACCTTTGGGAATCTAAGTCATTTTGGGAATTTCCTACAACCATAGAATAGAGATGACTATTTAGGAATTTCCTACCACCATAGAATAGAGATGACTATTTAGGAATGAGTATTCCTTAGGATTACAGTCATGGGCATTTCTGATGGGTTTGGCAAGAAGATAGGCAATGGATATTAGCAGTGGTCATTCCTTTTCAGGAAATTTGCATTCGTCCGTTAGATTCTCCAGAGGTCTTACTTAATTTTGGCGTTTCAGCGATGTTTCAGCGGTGTTTCAGTGGTGTTTTGATAACACTTGTGGATACTCATAGAACCACCACTAACGCTTTCTTTACTGAAATTGAGAGAAACACTCTCTTCCTGTTTACGATTCGCAAAATCTTTAGCAGCTGGATCAATTCCTTAGGTTTTGGGTTTCCTTACCGGGAAACAAGAATAATCTAGATCTGAAGAAATCTGGAGTATCTCTGAAGGACTAGCCTTTGCAATCCGGATTCTTGTTGAATCAGTCAGGGTATATTTGAGAAGTCTGGAACCTTTTAGAATGGCTACCATTCAACAATCAGAGGGACTACCTGTTTTGGAAATTGAGATGGTATTCGGCAGTCTGATTTTCTTGATATATCATCATGAAATGGATTGTTTTTTTTATCCTTAAGGGTTTCCTGCCAGTTTTTTATCAGGATAAAGAAGATAATTTAGGAGCCAGGATAAGCTTTTAGGAAATCGGGACTACCTTCTAATCTTGGTTACCTTTTTAGGAAATATCCAAGTTTTGTTGATTACAAGCAGAACTTGGCAAATCCAACTTTATCCCAGCATCTGCTATTAGGGTATTTCAAGACCGAAAAATTGTTAACAATCACATGACTGGCCTCCTAAGACTTAGTCTTCGCCGCCCGTTTCTGGAAATTGAGACCCACTTCAGTTAAGAGATCCTGATGATTATCTAATGAGAAGTTCTTTACTATCTGGTTGAGATATGGTTCATTTTCGACTTGCTCCAGAAAGGAGTCAATATAGTGATCCACTGGCAAATAGAGATTCCTAACTCAGGAGTTACATACAGGAAGAGTCACCAATTATCAAAATCCAGGAAGATCTCTACAGTTGATTCCACCAGTCTACGATACAAAAGAGGAATTGGGTATGGACTTTGCCAAACACCAATCTATTCCTCCATTGCCTGCATTTGCATTGCCTACATTTGCTCCTACCACCATCATGCAGTCATGAACTTCTATAAGTCATGAAGATTTCAAGCATTTCCTCAATATCGCCATGAAAAAGATAATAACTTCATGTGTTACTATGGCTCTTATGAGCTTGGTCAATGGCATGACTGGTCATGTGACAAGGGCTCATGTGACAAAGTCATCCATCAACTTCAATTGAGCAAGATTCTCTAGGAATCCAGGAAAAAAATTCCATCAACTTCTTCGAAAATCTTTATTCGCTGAAGAGTCTCATGGAACCTATGAGAACATTGAAGAAGTCACTGAGGCTTGGTTGACTAATACGGGTCTGGGCCCCGTGCTTTGTAATTCAAAACGGTTCAGATTTGTAAGCGCCTGCACGCGCGGGGCGCGGGTCGTCGCACTATAAATACGCGCCGTCCCCACCACCCACCTTTTTTTACAGCAACAGCAAAACAGCGAAACAGCAATAGCAAACAAAATGGTTCAACAAGTTAACACAAAAGCCGAGTTCGATGACGCATTGAAGCACGACAAGTTTGTGGTGGTGGATTTCTTTGCCACATGGTGTGGTCCTTGCAAGATGATTGCCCCAATGGTCGACAAGTTCGCCACGCAGTACTCCGACGATAAGTTCATCAAGGTGGACGTCGATGAGTTGGGAGAGGTTGCACAGGAGTACGAGATTTCTTCTATGCCAACTTTCCTTATCTTCAAGGACGGTAAGGTTGTGGAGAAGGTGATCGGTGCCAACCCAGGAAACTTGAAGAATGTCTTGACCAAGGTCCACGAGAACTAATGAGGGATGATATAGATCAAAGAACACGAGAATAAGAATTATCAAGAATGATTGTAGAATAAGAAATGATTGTTATGCTTTGTAATTTAAGCAGTAAACTTCTGAAACATTGAAACAGCTCTAAAATACTGAAAATGAACTAAGTCAATTGAGTATTCCCATCTGTCTAAATAGGGATTGAGGTGGTGGTCTTGTCTGTAGAACGCGTCTATATAAGAACCCTAAACTTTTCTGAAAAACGAATAAGCTTAAATTTAGGTATGAAGCAGTAGTTAGTAGAAATTTGTATAGTCTGTACTCATTTTAGATACCAATAAAGTTGTTCTTGGATACCACGAGATCATTAGAAACGTGGGTATAGATTAGATGGTAAGGACACGTGATTGTACCGAAACAGGCCGTTCCAAGTATCTAGTAATAATGTTCAATCCATTCCCTTTATTGGCCTTTAGCTGTTAGTTGTCCTTTCTCCACTTCTTAGATCTTTATAGACTCTAGAATGGACTCTTCTTTTCCTCATAGTATTGAGTCCATACTGAGATTGGTGTCTATTTTTAAGGATTAGGGATTTGTCACTTTTGCAACCATAGAAAGGTTCAACCTGGAAGCATGTGAGAATCAGTTATGCTTTTAGATTTAAATAGTTCCACCAAGTTCATTACAGCAACATCCATTCATCCATTCATCCATTCATCAGTAAAATTCCTTTATTGGTATATCCATTTATGATTACCACATTGATCTTTAAAATCCTTTTCGTGAAATTCACACGAAATGTTAGTAAGTCCCCAGTAATGACTCATAAATAGATACTCAAGAAAGGATGTCATTAAGTCCCCCCACAAAGCCAAGCGTATATGCTGGTTAGCTTCCTTTTCAAAGATTAATGTGATGCTCAAATCATAGACATGTCTCCCTGATTCACTCTTTGAGTGACTGGTCTATAAATGTAAAGTCATAGGAGTAAACCTGATTTTGAAATATGGGGGCGGTAAATTAATATGTGGGGGGAAGGACCCTATTTATACCCGAGTATGGCATGCAGCCAAAACACTCGCGACAGCCGTTGATCGGAACGCCTACCGGATCGAGAGTTCATGCACCTACAAAATGCACCTACAAAATGCATCCACAAAATGCACCAAGTGTGAAACCGCATACTACATCATGCAGCCGTGTTTCATCCCCTAGTTCATGTACGACGCTCGTTCCCAAGCAATATATAAGGGAGACGTCTCCCACTATTTCTAGAGCCATTCTTGTGTATTTATGAAAAGTCCTTTTAGACTCCACTAGTGAACGTGCCACTATGTCATGGTTGCAAAAAGAGAACAGACTCTGTATTCTACCGAAGTCATACTCTCGACTCTGGTCTTTTTGAGCTCGATAAAATTTACGACTAGTACAACATCATAGTTGGTTTGAAAAGAGTATCAAACTTCCAGGTAGAGTGTCAGTATTGAGATGGTACGCGATATTGGGGTCCAGGGCACACAGAAAGAGTCTTCGCATTAAATCGAAACCAATTCGAGTCCTCTATCCGAGCCATCTATTTGATCATCTTTTTGATCATCTATTTGAATCATTTATTTGAATCTTCTTTTTAATTCTTCTTTTTGATCATCTATTCAAGTCGACTGAATTAGAACGACTTAAGTCTTTCAAAAAGACGTTTATGTGTGTGATTTGGCGTATTGATTCGCAAGATCTAGAATACGCTCGATCTGGAAGTCGATTCAGATCAACTCCTGCTTTCGAATCAAGCCAGACCTGCCAAAGGACAGATTTGTTTATATCCGAACAAAGGATTAGCTCCACGGCTAAATGACAAAAGGCGTGAATTGGGTTGATTCATTGGACTGGATCAGTTGGGCTGAATATGCCTACCCCTATCCCTAGCTATGAAAAAGAAAAAAAAAATGGTCTGGTCTAGACCTAAGGTATGAGGCTAAACTGCTTCAATAACAAAAGAACCCGTGACGGTCATCTTTTGGATTTAAGTCATGAACTATCTATTTTTATTTTCGTACTGTACCTAGTCTCTGCACCATTACAGGTGACCGGGTCTCCTGCCGAAAATAATTAAAGAGATGTTTAGGTCATCTTGTGGAGCTCTAATCTCATACGTGAGGTTGAAAGGCCATAAGGGAGTGCTAGTGATATAATTTGGGATCTTGGGGATGAAACAAAGTGGCTCATATGAATGAATGTGGTATATAACACACTCGATCCCAGCACATCCGTCAAGTCAAGTCTAATTAAATCACACTACTCACTCTACTCTGTTGAAACTAGCTGTGAACCCAAATCAGTTGATACCTGTGTTCTTCTTTGAAGCCAGTGCCTTTGCTGGGTCCATTCGAAGATTCTACACGGAAGACAATGGCAAGTTTAAGATACTCGGCCGGGTTCCTGCTTCTGAATATGATTTTGCCGGTATCAGGCTTAGAGGGTTTCCACCTCTGCCCAAGTTCACCTTGAAGGATGGGATCGCCACAGAAGGATATACCGAAATGATCTTTGGCATGGTTGACGACTACTTTGCCTTTGGCGAAAGAAACGAGGTGACGCTGCTACAGTTCCAGTTGGATGGATGCACAGTCGAAGGTCTTGAGCATCGATATCAAATTGTGTTTGTGTCCGGCGTAAAACTACTGGAACGCCCAGCATACGCAATTGTGCTTGGGTGAAATGGAGTGTCGTCCAACGAATCTCTACTTTTGGACATCAGCCGAAGCTAAGGCTCATAAGGCTCAAATGAAGCTTCAGAAACAAACCGAAAACGAAGAAAACGCAGAAGAGGAAGAGGAAGAGGAAGGGGAAGGGGACGGGGACGTGGACATGGACATGGAAGAAATGGAAATGAAACTGGACCTGAAATTGACAGAAAAGAGGGAGGAAAACCAGGAGGAACAGATGCTATAGGAGGAATGAATGTATCAGGAGGAAAGCAACTTAAAAGAGGACCAGGTGACTTGAAGATCCTAAAAGGAACGGCACGTTTCCCTGAGTTCTTCCAAAATGTTGCAACAAGTCGAAACTAACCCTCCCACTGGCACTGTGCATGATTCTTCTGCTGCCTTTGACTCTGAATGATCATTGCTGTTGTCTATAAAAAGACCAAACTTCTTTTTCAATTGATGGCAAACAAGAGTAGTCATGGACTATGCAGGTGGCAATGGCCTATTAAACTCTTGTTACTTCAATGTCAATCCGGTTCATCAGAGTCAAAGGATTAACGAAGGTAATGTCAAAAGTTCATTCCATCTCATTGTTTGGGGTCAATGTTATGAGTCAATGCCCAAAAGTCAACAGTCATTTTCTATGGACTGTATATATGGTTTCTTCCACTCTACGGTTTCTTCCACTCTATGGTTTCTTCGACTCTACGGCTTCTTCCATTCTACGGCACATGTTGTCTCGTAAATGAAGTCAAGTCTCATAAAGATTCCCCTGCTCGTGGTACTTCTGAACAAAACATTTTTAACAAGGGACACCTTAGCAAGCGGGGTGTTTCTCGAACCCCGTCCTGAATACGTCTAACAATCAAGGCAGATCTGGAGGTGAAACTAAAAGAGACTCCAATTCTTCCAATATGAGAACTTCAAAGACTATTTCCACGAATAAGGGCATCGAACCCTTCTGGTGAGCAAGATCTGGTCAATACTATTGCTTGAGAAAAATCCACTTCTCACTCCACCAACCAAATTAAAAATGATGATGATTAACTTGCTTGTGAGTTCCTTTTGGATATGGAAGTTTGGTTCACTTAGTGAAAGATCGCGCTCTCTCTCTCTCTTAACGGATTATTTCGTTGACAAATTCTTCTCTTTAGAGACTGCTGACACTCACCCTATGCCTTGTCTTGGTTAGAGAAAGCTCACTATTCTGGTTCCAAATATGCCCTCGATACATTTATCCAAGGTGTATTCCATCCCTACTGTCCATGCTAACATCCTTGCGATACATACTATGCCAGGCCTTTTCTTTACGTACCGGAGTGAATCGGAGGGAGCTTCTCTGCCTTTCATAGTGTATCAATCTGGGATATCCAAGGATACTATTGATTTGGCTACCGTCCAGTTCCGTGGCCAAACTTGACTAATTAATGGTCTTTCACAAGTGTTAATACTTGTGTTACGGCCCTCTTTTGTGGTCTCTCCTACCACTTGTGTTATCTCTTCTGTCCCGTTATCTCCTCTGTCCCGTTATTCAACTTTAACGATGGAATTGCTACTACCAAGAAAGATAAACCTCCCAAAGTGTTTGGGATGCTCAAAGAATATTATGCCATTGGTCGAGAGAGACGTGAAGCCCTTTAAAAGTTGAGTTGAATTATGAATTGAAGTTTATGAATATTTATGTTCAACTCTGTGCTCCGCCTTTCGTCTTTCTCCCGAAGATGATTATAAATGACATATCTAATCTGTCCAGAGTGCAGTGTTTCAGCTTGACTTTATTCCAAGGTCCTACCACTTCCTAGGACTTTGAGAAGACAACGCTGCAGCAAGCAACCACTGCAGCAAGCAACCACTGCAGCAAGCAACCCACTTCAGAAGGAAAAACCCGCTTCAGAAGGAAAAACCCGCTTCAACAAATAGGACAGCTCATCCTAGAAGAATGCTTTGAACCAAACCGAACTCCAAGAACTCAAACAGTTTGCTAACGAGCCCCAGCTCGAAATAGAGTCAAACGCTCCCGAACAATCCCAAGAACCTCCTCAACAAAAGATACTGGTGGCCCCAGTAGTTGTTCGAGTAACTGCTAGGCCCACTAAACCTTGCCCAAAACCTGAATGGTCTTCATGAGATCAGATAGAATGAAAAGAGCTTCTAGAGCTAAAGAAATACACCTGGACAAGTTTAAAGTGTCGAAACCCAAAAAAAAGAAGGCTCTGGTATTGAGAAAGACAATCAAAGTGGGAGATGGAATGACTTAAGAGAGCGATGGCAGATAAGCTAGTCTAAGTTGGGTACTCGAAGTGATCTAGTCTAAGTTGGGTACTCGAAGTGATCTAGTCTAAGTTGGGTACTCGAAGTGATCTAGTCTAAGTTGGGTACTCGAAATGATCTAGTCTAAGTCGGGTACTCCAAGTGTTAGACCGGAGTGAGACCGCTTCCTATGAATTGAACATATGGAAGGAAGTTTACCTTGGATGAATCGAGATTACTGAAATCTTATTGACGGATTGATATGAAGCTATACCACTCTAACTACTGGGACAATTATTACCCACAGCTAGAAATTATTTTTTCAGAATTACACTGGTTCCTATATTTTGAAATTGTCCTCCCTCTCAATACGTCTATCGGCGTTCTTTTACGGTTTCTCCTACGACTTGTGTTATGGCCAACTTTTACGGTCTGTCTCTGAAGCCCCTTTCTTCTTTTCATGAATGTTAATGCTGTTGTATCTTCGGAATTGCAATTAAAGTGGAAGTTTGAGTGAAGGAGAGGTAATGAGGAGAGACGAAAGAGCAAGAGAAGGGAATGGAATTGGGTGGAATAGAATTGGGTGGAATGGAATGGAATGGAATGGAAAGGAATGGAATTGAATGGAATGGAAAGGAATGGAATTGAATGGAATGGAAAGGAATGGAATTGAATGGAATGGAAAGGAAAGGAATGGAATGGAAAGGAATGGAATGGAAAGGAATGGAAAGGAAAGGAATGGAATGGAATTGAATGGAATGGAAAGGAAAGGAATGGAATTGAATGGAATGGAATGGAATGGAATGGAATGGAAAGGAATGGAAAGGAAAGGAATGGAATGGAATTGAATGGAATCGAATGGAAAGGAATCGAATGGAGATGGAGCAGAGAGAGAAGTGACCTGAAAGAGAAGTGACCTGAAAGAAACTACTTCAGGAGAAACGTTTACATATCTTAATGAGACTATGATGACAGTTAGTGTCCTTTAGTATGAACAGTTCACTGGATATTACTCCATGATTAATCATAGGATCTCTTGGTGTCCCAACTGTCGATGAGGACTATTACTATTACTATTACTATTACTATTATATTATATTAAATGATATTATGTTTAGTGTCTTAAGCCATGTACTCCTTTCTGATGCTTTCTCTCAAAAGACTATAGATCATGGAATACTGCCGGAGAGTTTGGACCATGGAGATCCTCTGTCTTCTCAAATCGTTCACCACCTCATATACTGGATCTGTTTGAACTGTGGCTTGATCTGGAGTCTGATGGGTCACCTGACCTGAACTCTGACTTTCTATGTTTTCATGGCTTGCTTTTTGGTGCGTGTTAATGAGCATATCCGCTGCAACAAACACTCCGGTCCGGCCACATCCTGCTGAACAATGTATAAGAGTCGGGAATGGTGGGAGTTCCTGCACAGACTCGAGGATTTGTCTCTTCATCTTAACCATTGAGAGAATCTCATCCAAATCCACGTCCAGTGTCATATCCTGCCACGTGCTCAAATGCATCTGCGTCACGTGCCGCTCCACTCCCCCCATCTCCACTTTGAACTGCCGAACAACCACGTTTTGGACTGTCTTGCTGCTGACTAGCCTCACTTGCACCCGGTGTTTCTCCGAGTAGTAATCGCCCAGGTTCCAGAACGCATAGCACTTTTCCACCCCATTATCGGTTTCCCCGGTCAATGATACCACCAAAACACACCGCTGGTTATGGATACACCGCCAGAAATCCCCTGCTGTACGCTGCATGGGGCCCTGCGTGGCCAAATAATTGAGCTGCGTGGAAAACCTCCCGTTGGTATGGAGAAAATGGCTTATGGCTCGGTTCTGCATATACGGCCGGACGTACGAAGCATTGATATAGTCACAGTCCTGCTGTTCCTGCTCCGTCCTCAGCCCGTCGCGATCACTGAGCGTCACCCGCAGGTGCTCGTATAAAAAGATATCCTTGTACCGGTTCTTGTACCCGAAATCCAACCCACTATTGATGATTGGTGTAGTATCGGTGCCTCCTCCTGGAGTCTTGAAGTGTTTCTGCGCCTTGAGTTTGAATGCCAGGTTCAACCGAAGTTTTTCACACTCCTCCAACCGTTGAAAACTGTCCTTGATCTGGGTACGGTTAGCGGCGGAGTCCCGGAGCCAGAGAGGAAGCTTTTGGGCCTCGGGTGAAGTCAAAGGTGCAGTCCCTGCGCCAACTTCATCCTCGAGAACCACGGAAAAGTCAAACTTCTCCTCATTATGCCGGATCTTGAACTGCGACTGAGGGAGGTTTTTGGGGAGCGAGAAGTTGGAGATGATGGGCGTCCGGATCGAGTCTTTTCCATATGCAGAAATATCCATAGATGATGCTTTCGGCCATACAACCACGGGTTTCTGTGTCTTGCTAAGCTTGGGCGACTCCAATGCAGCTTCTTCCACCTGTAAACTGAGCGTGCTGAGATCAATTAGATCGGAAGCACCGTTGGAACAGAGATCTGCATATAACGCCTCCATACCTTCAAAGCCATTCTCTACAACGTATATCGGCGGAGCTGCCTCCATGTCATAGCAAGAGAAATCAACCAACTTCTTGCATATATGGTATACATTGGCTGATGTGTTCAGAGTATCGTACACCACAACCGAAGGGAGTCCATAGAGTCCCATGGCTTTTCCTGCACTCACCTGGCGACCAGCCTGGACGTTCTGCATATTGTAGTGGAAATAGTTCTTAAGCACCGTCTGCTCGTATGTAGGCAACGAAATCACACATCTGCTAAGGTTAAATGTGGCTCTCTTGAGAAGCGTGGATGGTAAACAGATATTGATGGCACCAGAAATGTGGTTTTTGACGTAATCGGCAAACGACCGGATGTCAAGCACCAACACATCGCGGAGGCCGGTTTCACTATTGGTCAGGCTATTCTGGATGAGCAGCGCCACTTTTTCTGCGGAAACAAACGAGATGGTGGGCGAGAGCTTGGCTATGGCATCTCTATAGCTCTCTTTTTTGGTCGAAACCCGTGGAGATATGTTACCACTGGAGCCGAGGCCGTATGCAGGACCGGCCCCAGAACCCCATTCTTTCGGTTCTGGTCTCAAAAGACACGGGAGTGTATGTTGTTTTCGAAGTGTAGGAAGCGAAGGAGGAGCCCTAGGGAGGGCCGAAAGCGGTTCCGTATAGTTCCGGCCCGGTAGCTCCGGTTCTTCCTGTAGAGAGGCCACACTGGGCCTAGAAGGCCGGGAAAAAGAGGAAATGGAGTCTTCTGAGGGCCTCAAAGGGCCTAAGCCCAACATCGGGGCTCGAGCCCGAGCCTTGGGCGAAGCAGACTCCACCAAGGTTTCACTGGAAAGCGACAGAAAGTGGTCTGTGTACAGAACCAGGCCCATAAGCGTGGCGTCAGAGCCCACAGAGCTTATAGACCACGACGTGGGGGCCGAAACAAGTGGTTTTCGAAGCTCCTCCATCTCGGGAACACGTCCTATGTCGGGAAATACTCTTCCTACTCTTCCTCCTGGACCCACAGATTCTGCCACCGTTGCTTCTTCGCCTTTAGGAACAGCACTTTTTAGGGTGAAGTAGTCGGAATCTGAAACAGGCATGAAACCAGGACTCACCCCTTTTCCATTGGCAGCATCCGCAGTCTCTCCAATATTCATACCCACATCCACCGTGAGTCCACCTTTGATTCCTCGCTTGACACCCTTGGCTCCACCCTCCATTTCCTTTCCTGGCATGAAACTGGCATCGGCCATCGGGTCGGCGGGAAATCTAAAGAAGGAGCCGCCGCTCATGGCTGAGAACCTCTAAGGAAAATGTAGGAGGATTAAGAGGAAGTGTGAAACGAAGTGTGAAGCGAAATGTGGAAGAAAAGTGAAGCAGGTGTGGGAGGCAAGTGAAGCTTATATAAGTAGGAGGAGTGGTTTTCTGTTCTGGGATCACGTGCGGATTTGGTTTTGTGTTGCAGGGTCACGTACCTCCCTCGATCTAGCGTTTCACGTAAGTTTCACTGGTGTTTCACGTGTGTTTCAGGGTGTTTGGGAGCTCCACGTGTTCGTGTTTCAGATGCTGTTTGCCTCTGCTGTCCGGATTAAGGCCGCGGTGTGAGGAAAAAGTCACAATTTGATCAGCAGCGGAAAAAGAAGCCCGTGCGTTATTTAAGCTTGCGCGCAGCCTGGGAGCCTTATATTCGTGTTGGGCAGTGGCCGTGCATATAAGCAGACCTCCAATCGGCACCTGCTTGTACGGAGCTCCGTGAATTGCTCGGAGATCTTTGGCCGTTAACCGAGACTATGGCTGTGCTGCACTCTAGCTTAAGTTTTATGTGGGGGTTATGGAGCCCGGGCTCAAGATTTTTAACGCACTGGTTACGCGGCCTTGGGATCATTACATGCGCGCGTTACGCGGCCCTGGCCTCATTTCATGCATTGGTTGTGCAGCCCTGCTCCATTACCTCATCTATGCCACTCCATGCCACCCTTTTAATCAAACAAAAAGGAGTAAATGTTGAAGTAAAACCACTTAATTGTCACTTTGTAAGTCACTTCAATGTCATGTAACCTTCACATGTTGTTCATCAGTTTTTCCAATGGTTTTAAGACACTTGAATGTCACCTGATTTCCTCGAACTCAACTCTAAATTGTAAATGCTATATGCAGTCATTTATATGAATAGTCTGCTCGGTAAATCCAGTCTCTAGTGGTAAACAGTAGTGTAGTCGATATGGACAAAAATTGAACAGAAATTGGACACTAATCGGACACTAATTGGACAGAAATTGGACAGAAATCGGACACTAATCGGACACTAATCGGACACTAATTGGACAGAAATTGGACAGAAATTGGACACTAATTGGACAGAAATCGGACAGAAATCGGACACTAATTGGACAGTCAAATCTATAATTAGGTATCAACACATTCCCATACTCATACTCATACTCATACTCATACTCATACTCATACTCATGTATCGTCATACAACTATACCGTCATGATACTCCTCCCTTCCTCAGCTTAATAACCAGTATTCGAGAGTAATCAGATATGAGCATCATGTACCATGATTAATATGTATGACACAAGGACCGGTCATTACCATCGGTATAGTCATATTAAGCTGTCAATCTGTCAATCTGTCGATTAGACACTCAGACAGTCTATCAATCTATCAGTCTATCAATCTATCAGTCTATCAATCTATCAGTCTATCAATCTATCAATCTGTCAATCTATCAATCTATCAATCTATCAATCTATCAATCTATCGATCTATCGATCTATCAATCTATCAATCAGATAAAAAAGCAAGAGCGCTTCTCAACTAATGACGGTTTCGAGTAGTCAATATCACAAGAGCACATACTATATTATCAAATCCTTCGAAGCTTGTAAACTCTATATGTGCTATTAGTTTCTTGGATGCATCCAGTAGCCAATGGTTATTGGTAGGACAAGTTGTCCGAAGCTTATCAGTGAGGTGTATAAGTGGGTGGTGGCTTATGTGCGACCCCTGAGTTAGAGCAATGACGCATTTCTCCTGGTTATCTCAAGAAATACCGCACCACGCGATTTCATCAACATATCCCTAATCTCTAATCCATATACTGTCTATACTCCTAACCAGTTCAATATGACACTGACAGGTACTAATTAAATATAATGAAGTAATAAAATTAAGTAATCAGATGAAGTTAGATTAACATTTTTAGAGTGGTTAGTGATACTATTAGAGAGGTCTTGTACGGTGATGGTTAGATGGGTGGATGGTTAGATGGATGGATGGATGGTTAGATGGTTAGATGGTTGGATGGTTAGATGGTTAGATGGTTAGATGTTTAGATGTTTAGATGTTTAGATGGTTAGATGTTTAGATGTTTAGATGTTTAGATGGTTAGATGGATGGATGGTTAGATGGTTAGATGGATGGATGGTTAGATGTTTAGATGGTTAGATGTTTAGATGTTTAGATGTTTAGATGGTTAGATGGATGGATGGATGAATGGTTAGATGGCTGGATGGTTAGATGGATGGTTAGATGGATGGTTAGATGGATGGTTAGATGGGTGGATGGTTAGATGGATGGATGGATGGTTAGATGTTTAGATATTTAGATGGTTAGATGGATGTTTAGATGGTTAGATGGATGGATGGTTAGATGGTTAGATGTTTAGATGTTTAGATGTTTAGATGTTTAGATGTTTAGATGTTTAGATGGTTAGATGGATGGTTGGTTAGATAGATAGATGGTGTTAGATTCTTGAATACGTCTAATACTTGGAGTTATGTTCATTCGTTGATTGATTCCCAATAAGTGGAAATCCAGGTGATTATATAGCAAACCAGTGAATACCGGAGAAGTGAAACAAGGCGGTTAAACGCCATATCACGAGTTAAGGTGAATGGATGAGTCCAAGTCACGGGTTATGGTGCCTTGGATGAGTCATTGGTTTTCGGAGGCTTAAAGATACCTCTATGGGTAATGTGTCTACCCATGGTAGGTCTAACAGATAGATACATACATAGGTGGATAGTAGTCATTGTATGGATTAGAAGAAAGCCAAGTATTTTTCATTCACTATTGTTTCTCATTGTGAGAAGCTACTATGAAAGTGATACTCCAATAGATTATTTCAGAGAGGTTATAACTACCAGGGAAATGAATCCATGTACTCAGGCGTCACGAGGAGGACCTCAAAGCAGATATCTACATTGGAGTGGTGTACTACCAAAGATTAAGACATCTAGCCAATGACTAGTTCCAGGTTAGATCCACTTTTTCACTACGCTCTTCTATCAGTATTAAGTCAATGAGTATTCCTTGTGGTAAGTCACCCTTGGTACTAATACTACCCTTTATTCTTACTCTTTAATTCATACTCTTCGGTATTGATACTAATACTAATCCTCGGGATTGATGTGGATTACTTTTATCCACTTTGTTAGCATTTAATCAGGTAGTCAGATAGATGATTAGGTAGTCAGATAGATGATTAGGTAGTCAGATAGATGATTAGGTAACCAGATAGATGATTAGGTAGTCAGATAGATGATTAGGTAACCAGATAGATGATTAGGTAGTCAGATAGATGATTAGGTAGTCAGATAGATGATTAGGTAACCAGATAGATGATTAGGTAACCAGATAGATGATTAGGTAACCAGATAGATGATTAGGTAACCAGATAATTGTTAGATTCGTGTTGTTACGACAGGGTTGTAATCGAAGTATTACTAGATCTATTTCTAGTAGTACTAGTTCTGGCTCTAGTTCTAATACCAGCTCTAGCTCTAATAATAATCAGAGAACCAAAAGAGTAGTCCTGGAGCAGTAGTACAATGTTTTTCAAAAGTATTCAAACCTGCGCGACAATATGTTTCAAACCAAGAAGAAAAAATGGTTCAAACCAGCTCGACAAAACGATTCAAACCAATAATTCAGAAACTTTCGTACCCCTTTCGTACCCCTTTGCACAGTGTTTCAAAGCAAATGGTATAATGTTTCACACCAACATTCATTATAGAATTCAATATTCTGAAATCTTAAATCTGGACGATTGTCTCATATGTATTACATTTGAGGCAATCTTGCAGTACCAATCAAGATTCAAAACGGACTGACGGACGGACGGACGGACGGACCGATGGACGAACTGAAGGACGGACCGATGGACGGACCGATGGACCGATGGACGGACGGACGGACCGATGGACGGACGGAACTGAACTGAACTGAACTGGTTTCCTTGATATCCTGTATATAACAACTTGTTAGGGGTTATGTATATTGCTTTGCTTCTTATGGAGACCCCCTGGCCGCCCCTCTTGAGTTCAACTTAACAAAAGACAACCACACCTATGGTCCCAACCGAGAGGCGGTAGGGTTTTCAAGCCGTTAATTGTGTTCGGCTCCACTGTCAATCCCACTGTTTTTCAATTGGATGATGAGAACAAGCTTTTAAATGGTCGGTTTTATTCATTTTGCTAATGTGGTTTGAATCGTTTTGCCGCGCTGGTTTGAACCATGTCTTCTTGGTTCGAAACATTTTGTCGCGCTAGTGTGAATACTTTTGAAAACATGTAGAGTAGTAGAGTATAGTAGTAGAGTAGTAGAGTATAGTAGTAGAGTAGTAGAGTATAGTAGTAGAGTAGTAGAGTATAGTAGTAGAGTAGTAGAGTAGAGTAGTATAGTAGTAGAGTAGTATAGTAATAGAGTAGTAGAGTAGAGTAGTATAGTAGTAGAGTAGTAGAGTATAGTAGTAGAGTAGTAGAGTATAGTAGTAGAGTAGTAGAGTATAGTAGTAGAGTAGTATAGTAATAGAGTAGTAGAGTAGAGTAGTATAGTAGTAAAGTAGTAGAGTAGTAAAGTAGTAGAGTAGTAGAGTAGAGTAGTATAGTGTTGGATTCTGCTACGTCAATTACTCTGTTTACTATGTTTATTTCTTGATTATTCCTCAAAAGAAGAAAATCAAGCTGCTTAAGTGGTTGACAATGGTGTCACCTAATCAACGGGTGTTGGTAGATGCAAAGGGGAAAATTCTTCACATTCCATTTTGGTACCTCGACTTCATCACATTCCCTTTTGGTTGTATAATGATGGTGGAAGTGTGGCACAGTGGAATAGCCATTATTAGGACTAGACACTGTAGACTTTAATACTGAAAAACAGCGTAGACTTTAATACTGAAATAGGTAGACCACTACCTATGGTGGATCTAACACATATAGACATATATTCATATGATCATAGTCCTAGTTTATACCATAGCTCATACCATAGTTTATACCATAGTTCATACCATAGCTCATACCATAGTTTATACCATAGTTTATACCATAGTTCATACCATAGCTCATACCATAGCTCATACCATAGCTCATACCATAGCTCATACCATAGCTCATACAGTGTTTTTCAAAATTATTCAAACCAGTGCGACAATGTTCCGAACCACACTAGAAAAATGTTTCAAACCAATTACATCAAAACGTTTCGTACACCCTTAACAAGATGTTATATACAGGATAATAAGGAAACCACTTCCGTTCTGTTATGTTCTTTTAATACATTTATGCCTAAACTCTTATATTCGTTGATGGTTCCTCAAAGAGAGGAACCGAGGTGGTTTATATAACTTTGAGAGAAACGTGCAACCGAAAAACTCTCCACCAGAACAATGGTAGGGATTGTTCTGGAATATTCGAAAGGGGCCATCTATGCACGAAGTGCCCTAATGGCCAAACGCCGTATCACCATTGTAACCATCGGACTGCTTCATAATACCTTCATAGGCAGGGCCCTGCCTATGGTGGATCTAACAAGTTCAGTTCAGTTCAGTACTACTATACTACTATACTACTATACTACTCACATGGCTAGTATTAACAGTACTACATATGACTGTGAAAAAAATTCGCTACATAGAATTTGGACCACGATCATTGGAAATATGGTGAATGGACTTGGAAAACTAGTAATCTACCAAGAGTAGCAAATTATGCCAGAAAAAAGCCCGAAATGTGTAACTGAATTCATGATAAATGGACCCTATTTATAGAGGTCAATAGTATGATTGCCTGTCTGTATTACTACTCTACTACTACTACTACCAACCACTACTACTACTACCAATCACTACTACTACTACTACTACTCCACTGACTACTACTACTACTACTACTACTACCAACCACTACTACTACTACCACTGACTACTCCACTGACGACTACTACTACTACTACTACTACTACTACTACTACCACTGACTACTACTACCACTGACTACTCCACTGACTACTCCACCTACCACTGACCACTACTACTACTACCAACCACTACTACTACTACCACTGACTACTCCACTGACGACTACTACTACTACTACTACCAACCACTACTACTACTACCAACCACTACTACTACTACCAATCACTACTACTACTACTACTACTACTACTACCACTGACTACTCCACTGACTACTCCACTGACTACTCCACCTACCACTGACCACTACTACTACTACTACTACCAACCACTACTACTACTACCAACCACTACTACTACTACCAACCACTACTACTACTACCAACCACTACTACTACTACCAACCACTACTACTACTACCAACCACTACTACTACTACCAACCACTACTACTACTACCAACCACTACTACTACTACCAACCACTACTACTACTACCAACCACTACTACTACTACCAACCACTACTACTACTACCAACCACTACTACTACTACCAACCACTACTACTACTACCAACCACTACTACTACTACCAACCACTACTACTACTACCAACCACTACTACTACTACCAACCACTACTACTACTACCAACCACTACTACTACTACCAACCACTACTACTACTACCAACCACTACTAC
Organism: Metschnikowia sp. 00-154.1; assembly: GCA_002370645.1. NCBI lineage: Eukaryota > Fungi > Ascomycota > Pichiomycetes > Serinales > Metschnikowiaceae > Metschnikowia > Metschnikowia sp. 00-154.1. The sequence continues at coordinate 23,376 of NKZI01001759.1, read as the reverse complement.
TACTACCAACCACTACTACTACTACCAACCACTACTACTACTACCAACCACTACTACTACTACCAACCACTACTACTACTACCAACCACTACTACTACTACCAACCACTACTACTACTACCAACCACTACTACTACTACCAACCACTACTACTACTACCAACCACTACTACTACTACCAACCACTACTACTACTACCAACCACTACTACTACTACCAACCACTACTACTACTACCAACCACTACTACTACTACCAACCACTACTACTACTACCAACCACTACTACTACTACCAACCACTACTACTACTACCAACCACTACTACTACTACCACTGACTACTGACTACTACATGTATGATACTATTCGAATGTACCGTCTGTCACTGTATTAGTATACCTACCACCTTACTCCCCACTCTTTGGATTTCAAGGCACTGTGACATCGTAAACTAAATATTAACTCAGTTATTTGTACCTTGAGTACTCCACCTCCAGCCCATTGTTGTGGATAGTCGGACTGCGTGAGCCGCTATATAACTCCGAAACCGCGATCAACGGTTGCCCTAAGAATCACCCACTAGGAACCCCAAGCGCCATGACCATGGAGCCAAACGCCTCGTTGAAACGGAACATTTTGAATTATTGGTTTGAATCGTTTTGCCTCGCTGGTATGAACCATTCTGGCTTCTTGGTTCGAAACTTTTTGTCGCGCTAGTTTGGAACATCTTGTCGCGCTGGTTTGAATAGTTTTGAAGAACACTGTACCATAGTTTATACCATAGTTCATACCATAGCTCATACCATAGTTTATACCATAGCTCATACCATAGCTCATAACCATAGTCCATAATCAAAGCTCATAACCGTAGTCCATAATCAAAGCTCATACCATAGCTCATACCATAGCTCATACCATAGCTCATACCATAGCTCATACCATAGCTCATACCATAGCTCATACCATAGCTCATACCAAGGCTCATACCATAGTTTATACCAAAGCTCATACCATAGCTCATACCATAGCTCATACCATAGCTCATACCATAGCTCATACCAAAGCTCATACCATAGCTCATACCATAGCTCATACCATAGCTCATACCATAGCTCATACCATAGTTCATACCATAGCTCATACCATAGCTCATACCATAGCTCATACCATAGCTCATACCATAGCTCATACCATAGCTCATACCATAGCTCATACCATAGCTCATACCATAGCTCATACCATAGCTCATACCATAGCTCATACCATAGCTCATACCATAGCTCATACCATAGCTCATACCATAGCTCATACCATAGCTCATACCATAGCTCATACCATAGCTCATACCATAGCTCATACCATAGCTCATACCATAGCTCATACCATAGCTCATACCATAGCTCATACCATAGCTCATACCATAGCTCATACCATAGCTCATACCATAGCTCATACCATAGCTCATACCATAGCTCATACCATAGCTCATACCATAGCTCATACCATAGCTCATACCATAGCTCATACCATAGCTCATACCATAGCTCATACCATAGCTCATACCATAGCTCATACCATAGCTCATACCATAGCTCATACCATAGCTCATACCATAGCTCATACCATAGCTCATACCATAGCTCATACCATAGCTCATACCATAGCTCATACCATAGCTCATACCATAGCTCATACCATAGCTCATACCATAGCTCATACCATAGCTCATACCATAGCTCATACCATAGCTCATACCATAGCTCATACCATAGCTCATACCATAGCTCATACCATAGCTCATACCATAGCTCATACCATAGCTCATACCATAGCTCATACCATAGCTCATACCATAGCTCATAACCCGAAATGTCAACTGAGGGAGGACATACCAAGATATCTCCACACAGTCTTATATGTAGAACGTATTCCTTCCTATAGTTTATCATGGTATGTATTGAACCTAGAATAGTCGAGGAACTGCCTCCTTCACTCTATCTTGCACGTGTTTCTCTTTAATGTCCACATGCTTGTTCTTGCTCTGTGTACTTCCAGTCCCGTTGATTGTAAGCACTACCCCATTATTATCCTCCAAGATCTTAGGTATCTCTTCTTTTGGGTTTGGACTCCAAACTCCTTAAATAGACTAACCGTCCAAATAACTTCTTTCACTGTTGCGCTCAATGCCATGTATTCTGCTTTGAAGGTGCTTGTTGTCACTAAGCTCTGCTTCTTTGATTTCCAAAATATTGGAATATTGGGCTTCTATTCACGTATACCATGAAACCCGTACGTGATTTCCTGCTCTCTCTCTCTTCACTGACAAACGAAGCGTCGCTGAACGCGTATAACTTCACCGTGTTGTTGGGATAGTTCTCCCTTGTGATGCTGATGAACCAATCTGTTGTATTCCTCAAGTAGGCTAATCTTTTCTTGAGTTGCCATTCTTCCTTCTAATGGTTTATTCTCTTTGTCATGTTCGTAGACATTCATGGGGACGCTTTGTTCCCACTGATATTAACTAGTGTAGAGGTACTGATGTTTACTGAGGACCTGCATTGAGTAATAGTAATAGTGAGTAATAGTAATAATGAGTTATAGTAATAATGAGTAATAGTAGCAGCTGGTATTGCAACATAATACTGTAGGTAGCACTTTTGACCGTGGAATTTTTTGACCGTGGTATCAGTAGTGGTAGAAATAACAGACTAATACTCCGTGGTAGCAAGTGGTCTATATCAAGAATGTCTTGACCCTGGCAATGTTCGATCCACGATAGTCAGGGACTTGCCTAAAGAGGATCATGAATCCTACCCTGTCCTATCTTAATAATGGTTAGACTTCGGTTGTACGAAGTACTATAATGGACCTGATCGAAGTATTATGATGGACGTGACATAGAGTATTATGATGGACGTAATACAGGCTTTGTATTGGCCATCTTAATACTTCGTACCATCATGACAATCCTTATCATTGTTCTTATGGGGAGTTTTCGATGCCATATTTCTCTCAAAGTTATAAGCCGCTTCGGTTTTTCACTTTGAGGAACCATCAACGAACATAGTATTAAGGCATAAATGTTCAAAGAACAAAACAACCAGTAGTGTAAAGTAGTAACCATATTTTGAAGTCACTATGAAACTGAAACAGTAAATAGAAACAGAAGATTAGAGTGGTCAGAATGGAGCATCCAGTCTTAGTGGTAGTTACTCATTCTTTTTCGAGTTCAAGTACTATATCTCGATTTCTAGTACCAGCACTAATCCTTTTCTAATCCTTCTCTCCTTGTCTCCTTCTCTCCTTCTCTAATCCTTTTCTCCTTCTCTCCTTCCCTCCTTCTCTCCTTCTCTCCTTCTCTCCTTCTCTCCTTCTCTCCTTCTCTCCTTCTCTCCTTCCCTCCTTCTCTCCTTCTCTCCTTCTCTCCTTCTCTCCTTCTCTCCTTCCCTCCTTCTCTCCTTCCCTCCTTCTCTCCTTCTCTCCTTCTCTAATCCTTTTCTAATCTTGCTCTGGTTCTGCTTCGGCTTCTGGTTGGGTAGAACCATATAGAGATATTGAAGAGACTGATAAATCAACATGATAAACTCTAAGATGCTCATCACCTTTGATTACAGACTCATGAGCTCCTCAATCTTCCAGACCAATCTCTATTGAATATATTCTCACGTCTTGATTCATGAGGGTATGTTGACTGGATAGACAAGCTCCGATAATTGAGGGGCTAACAGGGATCCTCTAATACACTTGCCCATAGAATCGCGTGTATCTGATAACCCTGGAAATCTGCTGAATCTGATAACCAAACCAATCATATGCCGAACAGTCATGGAACAGTCATTTAAATCTGATAACCCTGGAAATCTATCTGATAACACTGATATCTGCTGAATCTGATAACCCTGAAATCTGGTAATGATTATAGATGACTGTAGGTCACCGATACTATCTCGGTGTCTAGTTAGGATTGTTCACAACATTCTGGCTGATGCTTTCTCTTGAATGCCTCTGGTGCATACCAATATCCTCTGTAAAGATAAGGATTTATTAAGTCAGGGCCTGCAATGGTCATAGTAGTCATAGTAGTAATAAGCCACTGTGAATACCATAGATTATCTGGGGCTGGACTTCTGAATAGATAATAGACATGTTCATTGGATGCCACTATCTGTTAAGTGCCATTGTTCCTGTCCTGCCATTATCTTCTCTCTTTTCTATGAAGTAATCTAGACTCACAATCGGTGCTTAGGATTGTTACCTGCGCCGCTTGCGGTCGTCTTCGTCCTCTTTAGTATCTCGAGATTTACGCCGGCGTAATCTGTTCTCGTACTTTCCTCCTGTATCGGCCCGGAACTTGCCCTCTTCCCTTGGACCCTCACTTTCGCTTCGCCCTCCAATAGAACCACCCATCTCTTCAGATCCAGTCTCTTTAATCTCTTCAACAATCTCTTTGGAACCAGTACCTCTTCTACCACCAACATTTCTCATACTTTCCACGATTTCTGGATTTTTCCCATTCCTTTCTGTTCTTTCCCCTCTTTCTGTGGTCTCCCCACTTTCTGTTCTTTCTCCGTTCTTCAACGCCTCGTCATCCTCCTTTTCACCCTCGAAAAGATGCGAGTTGGGGATCTCGCTTCGGAGCTCCTGTACCATGGCCTGGTACGCCTCTGCATCCTGAGTGATGCCATTATCAATCAACTTCTTCATGAGCTCATGCGACCCCACCTCCTCACTTTTGCGGCTTCCGCTTTTTCTATCATTTCTCTCATTTCTCTCGTGTCTGTCGTGTCTTGGTTCTATTCCAGATCCCCTTCTCTCGGGTCTTACTTCAATTCCAGACCCTCTTCTCTCATTCAATCTCTTCTCCGATTTGGCCTCGTATTGGTACCCACTATTAAGGTTCTTGGACGGATCTAGGCCCTGGCGTTTTAGAGTCAAGATACTCGATAGTCCCTCTTCATCTTGAAACTCCTCAACAAGCGCCTCGCCACACCGTAATGCCGCAGCATCCTGAGACGTAAACTCCTTGGAATGGGCGATCCGGTTATGGTTCAAAAAACCTTGTGCAGACGAAAAATTGCTCCGGTGACAATCCACACACGTGAGCTTCACCACCACCCCATCGGTGCGCCGGTAGAGACACCCACTGATGGCCACAGGCGAGCCTGCTATGGAAGGCCGTAAGGAGGAGGTGGTGGACCTGGTCCTGTATGTATGGGCCCCACCAGAGTGGCCTAGCCCATCCCTCCCAAACCCATTTTCCTCGAAAATACTCTCTCTAAGCACCGGTTGCTGTTGGTACTGCTGCTGCTGCAACCGGGTGAAATTCACACTTAGCAGCTCGTTCAAAATGCTGTAGTATTTGAGTGTGAAGTCGCTGGGCTCACTGCGGAACGAGATTTCGTTCGGAACCTCCAAGAACTTACGGAGAGCAAGCATTTGCGCCTCACACTTGCCAATTTCCTCCTCGGTTAGAGCTAATTCCTTGTGTTTCAAGCGGATCTCGAGATCTACCTGGTTGGTCAAGATGCTGCGGAGTACTTCCGTGGGAATTTTCTCGAGCTTTTTTACAAGCTCCTCCCGCTCGATAACAGGCTCTTCTTCTCGGCTATTCTTCTGGCCTGGTTCAGACATGATGGGGAAAGAGGCAAGAGGGGCTGGGTGATATGCGATCGATCACGTGACCATAACCTGTGCGTGCACGTGGCAATAGGTCACGTGAATTCCCTCCCCAAGCCATAACCAACCTAAAACCAAACATAACCAAATAGTCAACCAACTAATCCAGTGGTTTCTATAATAAAGTTATTCCCCAAATTAAATGACTCACCTTCGTTTTTTGATGATGTTGAGGAAGTCTTCTCCGGGGGCACACTTCTCAAGTAATTGCCAATAGGTGCACGTGATCTTGTGTTTTGGAGCTTTTCTGGTTCGTCTTTTCTTGACCTTCTGCTCTGTAATTGGCCCCTTTTTTTCTTCTTCATTTCCTTTTTTGGAATTTACCTCCTTTTGATCTCTTTTTTCCCTCTTCAGTTCTTCCCCTTTTGGCTTTTTCTTCGTCCTTTTCGGTCCATTCTTATCCGTTTTTGAACCATCTATAGATAATTTGGCATCTTCCCTTTTTGGTTCTTCCCCTTTTGGTTCTTCCCCTTTTGGTTCTTTCCCTTTTGGTAGTTTCCCTTTCGACTCTTCAACTTTCGACTCCTCAACTTTCGACTCTTCAACTTTTCGCTCCCTTAGTTCTTTGAGAGGCACGTCACTGTCGGAATGCAGGTCGAGAAAAGCCTCTTCGTTTAGATTTTGCAACTCAAAAGACTTTTCTGTAGGACCAGTTTGTCGAATCCGTAGTCTGGAGGGTTGCACCCGTCGCCGGTCCTTTTTAGGTAACTTCTTCTTTAGCGATTTCCTGATCCGGGCTTTGCTCCGAAGCTGCGCTGAAATGTGTGCCCGGTACTTGGCCTGGGTCTTAGACAACAAAGGTACTGAAGTCACCAACTGTACCAGACTATCTGGAGGTACCAGACTCATCAAAGGCAGTGGAGTCACCAAAGGTACTGATGGTACTCGAGTCGGTACTAAACTCCTCATTAATACCGGAGTCACTGAAGGTACTGAAGGTATTGAAGGCACTGAAGGTATTGAAGGCACTGGGGGTGCTAAATTAATTGAAGGTACTGGAATAGGAGATGCCAGAAATACCGAAGGTACTGAAGGCTCCTGGGACATTGAAGGTATTGAGGGTATTGGTGGTTCCGGGGGAGCTAGAGTCACTGGAGGCACGGAGAATAGTGGGAATACTGAGGGTATCTGGGCCTCCTGGGTCATTAGGGTCACTGAAGTCACTGGGGGTATTGAAGGTACCTGAGGCATCACTTGAGCTGGGGCTAAAGCTTCCTCAGGTTTACCCTCTTTTTTCCTGGTCTTTTCCCTGGTCTTTTCCCTATTCTTTTCTCCCAGCTCTCCCTTTTTTCCTCTGATTTTAGCTCTCGTCTTTTTCTCCACCTCTCTTTCCCCTAGTCTCTCCTCCACCATTCTATCCTTCTCCCTTAAAGATTCTCCCAACTCTCCTCCCAACGCTTCTCCCAACTCTTTATACCTTCTCTCTTCTTCATTCTCCTCCTCTCCATCTCCCTTCCCCTTCCTTTTCTCTTCCAACTGTAAAGGCTGCAAACTCTCACCCCCATCAATAACTCTATCAATAGAAAACTCAAAGGGTGAGAGACTGACTCCTTGAAGCACCTCCACAGTAGAAGCTTTGAGTGGAGTCGAAGTCACCAAAGAACCCAAGCCATTCGTCTTCCTAGTATCTAACTTCTTGTCTGTCTTGTTCTCTGATTTCTTATCCCTCCCACTCTCTAATTTTTTATGCCTCCCATTTCCCGCCCTCTCTGTCTTTTCTTCTTCTTTCCCTGCCTCACTCTTCCTTGCCTCTACGTCCCCTTTTATACTTTTCCGCCCCCCGCCCCTTTTTGCAGCACCCTCGCTCAACCCCTCCTGACTTCCCCCCTTCGCATTCGCTTTTACAGCCACATTCGCTTTTACAGCCACCAAGCCCCCCTCTTTTTCTCCCCTCACCCCTGACTCTCCGTCATATATAAACCCCTTCTTTTCCTGCGGTTTTTTTGATCCTTCATTTTTTAATATACTGCCATCTTCTCCAACTGCCGCCTTGGACTCCACTTGAATTTCAGAGCTGGACCCAAAAATCCCATTCAATTTCTCCAACGACGTGAGTTTTTTTGGCTCGGGAACTTTGGATACCCGACGGGCATTGGAAAACGCTAGGTTGAACCTCCGGGCCTTGGATAAAAGGGGTTTTCCATAACACGCTAGAGTTAGTATTGCCAAACTAAAATCGTTTTGGTTAATTTTTTTTACTCTTGCTCTGGTTGGTTTTTTGTTTGGTCACATACATAGTGCTGGGAAAGGCTCGTCGCTAATGATGGGCTGTTTCATGGGGTATTTGTTCGCAGCCACTAGGGACCGTGGGCGCTATGGAGAGGGAGCGTATGGCTGCAATCTATGTTTTCCTGCATGTTCGCGCCGCTCTTCTGCAGGCCCAAACTCTCTCTTCATTTCCTCCTCCTACTAACCACATGTCCGATACGCCCATTCTCCCCTCCGTGGCCAATCTCGGCACACTCACCATCAACGATGGCTCCAAATCCGGATTCGGCTATAACCCTTCCATCGGTCCTGCATCAAACGCTATCTCTGCCGAAACCAGTGCCATTCTCGCTGCCAAGCGCCCGGTGGACTTGACCCCCACCTCCCATACCGCCATTTACGACCGCAATGTACATTCCAAGAAGACAAAAGAAATGAGTCTTTCGGCGTTATCATTTCTTTTTGGAGAAATCGTGTCGTGGGCCCATTCACAGTCCAAGGGTGTTTCCGACCTTGAAAACCGCCTCAACGGCTTGGGCTACCAGATCGGGCAAAGGTACTTGGAGCTTGTCAAGTTGAGAGAGGGCCAGAAATACGGGAAGCGAGAAACAAAGATCATTGAAATTCTACAGTTTATCCATGGACCGTTCTGGAGGGCCATTTTTGGCAAGACCGCCAACGAGCTTGAAAAGTCCCAGGATGCCCATGATGAGTATATGATTATCGAGAGCGTTCCCACGGTTGCCAAGTTTATTAGTATCCCAAAAGATTATGGTGATCTTAATTGTTCTGCATTTGTGGCTGGTATCGTCGAGGGAGCTTTGAATAGTGCTGGCTTTTATGCGTCGGTGGTGGCCCATTCGGCTCCCACGCCTGATTCCCCTTTAAAAACGGTGTTTTTGATTAAATTCGATGAGCTGCTTTTTACGAGAGAAGAGATCAGGTTTAGCTAGTCCTCTCCCTACCTGGTTTCGGACTGGTTTTCTGATTACTAAATCATTCGAGACTTATTCCTGACTTGAATCTCATTACTCTTGTTGATTCCCAAATGCCGTTTCCTATTGTTACTTCTGATACTATTGATTCTCAATAATGACTATTTGCTGGGTTATTGGTACGCAATGGTGCTTAAGAGTTTGACCGGTCTTACCAATTTTTCCGGTCTTACCAGTCTTACTATTCTTACTGGCTTTACTGGTTTTAGGCTTTCAGTTAGTCCGCCTTTTTCAAGGATCCGGCTAGCAAAAGTCATACTACCGGCTCATGATGATAATATGACAGATATTAGTCTATTAGTATCTATGAGATCGTCTATGAGATCGTTTATGAGATCAGTCTCTTTGATAGTCTACTAATGCTGATTAATGATCTTTTTCATTGGCTATTATTGACTACCGTTAAATGGAAAGCTGGATCATATCACCCCAACGGAAAAAACTGCTGATCACAGTTTTTTGGGACCTCGGAATTCTTATCTGTTCTGGTAGAGAATTGGATTTTATCTTGTTGATTCTGCATATAAATGGTTCTATGGTGTACGGGTTTATGATGCGAATATTCAACATCCAGTGCAATCTATCAGCAGTCACACAACGACAGCACAACACAGCAACGAGATGGGAGTCACAATCAGAAGAGCCACCATTGAAGATGTGCAGGCCATGCAAAATGCCAATTTGCTCAATCTCCCCGAAAACTACCAGTTGAAGTACTACATGTACCATATTCTCTCATGGCCGCAGACCAGCTTCGTGGCCACCACCTACGAGGTTGACGATGCAGGAGAGCACAGTTCCGAGGACAGTTTATTGGCCGAGGACAATGTAGCTGGTTTCAAAGAAGCAGGCCTCCAAATTTTGCCCAAAAAAGATGCTGCAGACCCCAAGGGCGACTCGGCGTACATCCGTAAAGGTGAAAAAATCGTCGGATACGTGTTGGGAAAAATGGAGGATGACCCGGAGGCCGAGGACAAGACGCCGCATGGCCACATCACGTCTTTGGCGGTGATGCGGACTTACAGACGCATGGGGTTGGCGGAGAAATTGATGAAACAGGCTCTCTTCGCTATGTGCGAAACCTTCAAGGCACAGCATGTGTCTCTCCACGTGAGAAAGTCCAACCGGGCCGCCTTGCACTTGTACAGGGACTCGTTGCAGTTTGAAAATACCTCGCTTGAGAAGCTGTACTACCAAGACGGCGAAGATGCATATGTGATGAAGAAAGTGTTCAAGTTGGAGGAGATGTTGCCGTACTTTGAGCACGAGCTCCAAGACGACTTTTCCCAGGACTTGATCTAGAAGGATAGGATGGATCAGCATGAGAGGATCTAGCATTAGATCAGTATATGAGAGGATCTAGCATGGATGAGGCATAGATGGATTGCATAAGCGGAAGCGGACGGTGAATGAAATGGTGATTGAATTAAAATGATGTGAGTTTCGAGACGAATGAAATAGTCAATTGGAATGAATGGAGAAAATGAATGAACGGCGAATGAATGGTGTGGGATGAAGTGGCTACAGTTTCCTATGCTATGCTGGTTATTATACACTAATACCTCTCCTTCATTCTAGAAGCCACGGTCCTCAAGTTTCCATAGACCTTTCCTGGAGGCGAACCCAAAATCAACGACACCACGGCCTCACGGGCCATGCGAATATGTGTGAAGCCACCTAAGATGTGAATCTTCAGGTCAGCCAAGACAATCCGCGTTCTGGTGGCGTTTTCAATGGCAAACTTGGTCTTTCCATCCTTTCCGGCGATTCTGCCGATGGCCCGGGACAAGTGGTCGCCGTTCAATGTCTTGACGTCCTTGATCTCAAAGGTCTCTATATATAGGTCGTCCAAACGCAACAAGGCGATGGCATCGTCGACGTCAAAGCCCAATGTGAAGGCCTTGATGAAGTCAGCACCTTTCTGCAATGCGCCGGGATCCTCGGTGTGTTTGTTTGTCTTCATCTCGACGGTCTTGGTCTTCAAGTTCATACGCACCTGCAACTTCAAGTGGTCGACCAAAGGAGGGTAGATCTTCATCCAGGTGTTTTTCAAAGGCGTCATTCGGTGAGGTGGCACAGGGACTTTTCTGCTTTCGAGCTTTACGGCCATTCCGGAACGGGCTTCAGCCACGAAGCGAGGTTTTCCTGTTTCGTCCAAGGTGACGGGCTCATTATGGGAAGGGACGGTGGGTTCAGTTTTCGAGGCGAGCGAGCGCTCAGTATCGCTTTCCACGTCCATACTCACGGGCTGTGCGGCGGGGACAGAAGTGGTATCGACCAAAAAAGAATCATCTTCTGCTTCGGCACCCACTGGGGCCTTGACGGGTTTTCTGGCAGCGGTGGGGGCAGCCATGATGAAGAAGTTGGATGCGATAGAATTTTTGCGTGAGATGAGGCCGGTGCGAACCTCCATGCAGGGCCACCCGAAGCAAGGCCAGAGCTAGTATCCAGGAACCAAGGATCACAATCAAGGACCGAGTCAACTGGATCCAGAGTTAACTAAACAGGACGGCATTGGACAATTTGGGTGTTTGGCGACTGTGGGTGGTGGAACAGGGGGGTGACGGGGGACTGGGGTTAGCATGGGGGTACTCCAGCATTGAGAAGTGTGCGGAGTGATGAGTGATAGAGACTCGTGTGCGCAGTGCGCTCGGATCATCAAGCCGCGCGCAGCGCAGACCTTTGCTCTGCAACCTCCATACTACACACCAGCACCAGCACCACCCACCAAAACTACCAACTCAAGCACCAAAAACAACTACATCCGAGCAAAACACATGGCCAAGCTGTTTCTCACATCTAAATAGAGATGACCAGCATGAGCAGAATGCACGGGTTGGTGTCTTCCAGAAGAGGCATGGCCCGGCTTTGTATAACCCCAAGCACGCTACGAGATTTTCCTCGAGCATGTCACGTACTTCCATGTCACCCGAGATTTTTTGGTCTCAGTTTGGTTAGAACGTTTACCTGGTATAGGCAGAGTACTGGGGTGGGCCAAACCCCGAGAAGCCCCGTTTTTTTGCCTTCCCTTCCCCACTCAAATCGTCAATACACCACGGGTTCAACAGAACAGAAAAAAAGGGGTAGTTCAGGAAGTCCGTATCCAGAAAATACAGAAGATACAAAGGATACAGAGAATACAGAGAATACAGAAAATACAGAAAATACAGAAAATACAGAAAATACTATAAAGGATATTCTGCGGAGTCTGGGGAGTCTGGAAAAGAGTATAAATACTGATCTGGGAGCAGACACTACTCTGGGAACGGGTACTGCTTTGGGAAACAACAAAGTCACGAGTCCAAAAGAGGATATTTCAAAAACGGAAGAGGGTATAACTATGACGGAACGAGGTAGCGCTCTGGAAATAGCTACTAGTCCAGAAAGGGATATAAATCCGGAAATGGCTACTCCGAAAATGGTCACTCTGGGGTTGACTCTGGAAGTAAATCTGGAAGTAAATCTGGAGGTCACTCTGGAAGTGGCTCTGGAAGCTTTGGGCGTGGATAAAAAGATGCTCTTGGCTAGGGCCACTACACCGCTCAGCAGACTCGGAGTACATGTCAAGTGGCCACTTCTACGCAACAACCGGCCTTTTTCAATGGACGAACTCTCGGCCTTTGCATCGTGGTGGGTCATGGGTAACGTACTCTGGATTCTCTTGGGCACTACCACCTTTGTATTGACTGCCATTTACTTTCTCGAAGCATTCGGGCGGGCCTGGAACTATATCCGAGAGGTATACCAGAAGAACTGGGTGAAAGGGAGTGAATATGATTTTGCAACTGGAACTGGAACTGGAACTGGAACTGGAACTGGAACTGGCTTGACAATGGATGGTTCGTTTATTGGGTGGTTGACTGGAAAAGTGCTTTCGTCTGGAATGGGCGTGGAGGTGCGATTCAAAAAAGGAAAGGTGCTTCCACGGCTTGAAGATGGCATGCTTAAGTTTAGTGAGGTACAACTTACGCTGGTGTCACAGCCAAAGTTCCAGGCCCGCATAGCAGAGTTACATGTTTCACTTTCATTTAATAAGTGGTACGCGGGGCATGGGCTTATAACGGACTTGGCCATTTTCGGCATGCACGTTCGGATTCACAATTCCATGAATTTGCAGAATTCAGGGAATCCAAATCACCTCAGTCTGAACCTCATTCTAAACCCAAATCCAAACCCCACTCTGAACCCAAATCCAAACCCCACTCTGAACCCAAATCCAAACCTCAACCTGAACCCAAATCCAAACACCACTCCAAACCTCCCTTCCCCAAGTTTGTCCCTTAAAGGCGGCTTGATTGACCAAGATTATGAGCTTCAGCATATTCGGATCCAAGACCTGCGCATCGATGTGCACGATGACCACCTGGCTACGCACATCTCAGTGTTCAACTGCGACTTGCCCCGACTCCGGGGTAATAAGCTCTTGATGGACTTCTTCAACGCCAGTATCGTTACTGGTACGGTCAACAACAGCATGTTCAGCGTGCATAAGAACCAGGGCTATTCTGAAGGAAACTCTGTCAAGTTCGAGCTTAAAGGTATTGATTTGGGCTACTTAGCAGCAAACCCACGACTGAAATTCAACTGGTTGGTGGCTGGAAAAGCTGATATCAGTGCGGAGATCCGGATGCCACATTGGCAAAAAATCGATTCTTTTTCCTCTTCCATTGGTCTGTTTCTTCTGGCCTGTGTGTCAGAGTATGGAGAGGCTACACGAAGAGTGGAAACCAGTTCTAGTGATACGCCCAAAAACGACGACGGGCTCGTCAAGGGTGCCATCGTGTCGATGTATGAGACGTTCAAAAACGATAAGAAAATGGACCACGCCGAGTACGTGGTGGTCAATGCTAATGTCCGGTTCTCCGAGCTTAAGGCTTGTATGCCGGGCCAGCTCCCCATGACCTCTTCCCAAGTGCCGTTTGTATCACCGCAAGCCTTGAGGTCTTTAGTCACCTATATCAATGAAACGGAGAAACCTTTGACCATCAAGACATATGGCATCGAGAAGGTGGCCGATTTGGATGGTTTATCCAGCCTTTCACAGACTAAGGTCTACGACTGCATAGTGGCCGATATCTACGACGAGATGTTGGCGAAAATCAAGCTGGACGAACGCAAGTATATGGAGGAGAAGGCCGTGCATTGGTCGCATACGTTGATGGGGCAATTATTTCTTCTTGGTCTTGGAGTTATATCGTGATTCAGAAACCAGAAACGAGAACCAGAAACGAGAACCAGAAATGAACCAGAAACGAGAACCAGAACCAGAACCAGAACCAAAAACGAGAACCAGAACCAGAAACTAGAAACTAGAAACTAGAACCAGAAACCAGAACCAGAACAACCATGACCAGAAAAAACACCTAGGAAAATCTGGATTCATGAGAACTGGATTCATGATGACTGGATCTAGTTGCAATTTAACTAATGTTAGCATTGACCTGAATAGGGTTTTGGAATCACTGACTACATAGTCAAGTATATAGGATCTCAGCTCAGTATATAGAAACTTAGCTAATAGCTACATCTGCAACAGCCTTTCTTACTATGAGTTATAGGTATCAGTTAAGGTATCAGTTAAGGTATCAGTTATATGTAGCAGCTATATCTATAGGTTTACCCATTCTAACATACTGAATACCCACAGCTAGAATATAATATAATCTCGGCTTCAGCTCGTACATCAAGTGCTACCATCATAGTAGACTATAGAGTAGAATATAGAGGACAGGACAGTAGTAATACTAGACTAGAATATAGAGGACAGGACAGTAGTAATAATAGACTAGAAGCTATAGTGAATACCATACAGTAGCATACAGTATAGGACTGATTACTTACTCACCTACTCACCTACTTAGTACGTACTGCTGACTACTGATTCACCTACTTACACTTAACTCACATAGCAATTGACATGGATATGAATGATAAAGCTAGAGCTATGGTCCAAAAACTAAGCCGTGATGTCATAACCAAGACCATAAGGTCTGACAGAATATGCCATAACCATAGATCCACATATTGATTATAGATCCAAATATAAGTTCTAGACAATTGATCAGAAGTATTGGAGAAGAAATATAGTATGATCTCAGCATACCACAATTGATTCTTGTTAATTGTTAGTTATTCACGGTAATTAATCAATCACTCCACGTATCACTCCTACCATAACAATTATGACTTCATCCAGTCGTTATAGAAGTCAGTCAAAGTGTACATGTATGGTCATATACAGTATACTAATAGTAGAATATGGTATAGGACATGGACTAGAGTAGAATAGAGTAAAACAGCACTACAGTATAGAAAATCAGACTATAAAGTGACTATATAGTCATGATGAATATCGGTTCTTGGGTATTGGTTCTGGGGCTGTGTAAAGAGTATGAGGTTTGGTTGTATGCTCATAGGTGAGTCCAGCTTATGGCATATATGATGTATAGTATAAAGTATTTATAGAGTATATAGTGTAGAGTATATAGTGTAGAGTATATAGTGTAGAGTGTACAGTAGCACTAGTATAGATTAGTGTATATTCACTGTACACTACAATGTACATAGTATAGGTATAAAGTGTAGACGGTGTATAGTGTTGAGCGTTAGAGATCACACTGTTATAGTCAGGAACAGTCACGTCATTGTTAGCCATTAACTCCAAGAGATATGGAAAAGTAGTAGTCATAGATATTTCTTTGTCAGGGTTTAGATGTGTTACTGATGTATACTAGAAGGTCCGTAGTATTCTGGTAAATGATGATACCGCTCAACCAAGAGCGGACTCTCCTCTATATATACCTTTCTATCCTGGACTCCTTCTTCCTATATCGGACTTATTGATACATTGTCTCTGAGGCAAACCTGACTCCTCCTAACGACAAGACCCGGTTGTACAGTGTTTTTCAAAATTATTCAAACCAGTGCGACAAAATTATTCAAACCAGTGACAAAATGGTTCAAACTAGCGCGACAAAATGTTTCGAACCAAGAAAACAGAATAGTTCAAACCACACTAGAAAAATGTTTCAAAGCAATAATTCAAAAAGTTTCCTACACCCCTAACCAGTTGTTATATACAGGATAACAAGGAACCCAGTCCAGTTCAGTTCAGTTCCGTCCGTTTTGACCCTTGATTGGTACTGCAAGACTCCCAAATGTAGTACATGAGGCAATCGTCCAGATTTAGGATTTCAGATTTCAGAGTATTGAATTCTAATGAAAGTTGGTGTGAAACATTATGCCATTTGGTTTGAAAGGATGTGCGAAGGGGTACGAAACATTTTGTCACACTGGTTTGAATAGTTTTGTCACACTGGTTTGAATAGTTTTGTCACACTGGTTTGAATAGTTTTGTCGCGCTGGTTTGAATACTTTTGTCGCGCTGGTTTGAATAGTTTTGAAAAACACTGTATCAAGCTCTACTTCTTTGATTTCCAAAACATTATACATTTTCATACACTATGAAATCTATCCCCGATTTTCTGTTTTCTTTACTGGCCAACGATGCGTCGCTAAAGAGTAATCTCTTGCATGGAATTTCACCATAAGGCAACTGGGGCCAATGACAAGGAGTGTTTTATTTTTGAGGTCCTTCAAATGGAAATACTTGAATGTGAATATTTGAACTTGAATGTGAGTATTTGAACTTGAATGTGAGTATTTGAACTTGAATGTGAGTATTTGAACTTGAAGGGTGCATCTACGCTATATGTCCATGACATTAGGTCCTTGCGTATAAATGGCACATGGAACAGTGGAGTGTAATGAATAGAAGGTGCACTTAAATAAAATTATTATCTTCATTACATACTTACATATGCATTACCATTTACCAACCATTGATTATTTATCTTCCATTGACCAACCATTATAATGACCATAACCATTACAGTGTCCATTACAGTGTCCATTACAATGGCCATTACTCTGCTTGATCTTTTTTATTTTTTTTTGTATTATTCTTTTTCACTTCGTTCGATTTTTAACCCTTCTTGACATTCTCTCAATCTACTCACTCCCCCATTGTATTTCCTGCCGATCTTGTTTTAAAGTTTCCCTTCTTGCCCGTACCTTCTGTCTTAGCATATAAGATAATTCCGTACCATGAAATAACCAATTGACCCTCGTGAAACAGCTTTCTTTTTAAGGTTTACATTTTCTTTCGCTGAAACCGATCCAAAAACTCACGACTTAATAAAATGTTAAGCTTGAATTGCTTGTGCTTTCTATCTTGCGCGTACAACTTCACTGAGTTATCGGGATACTTCTTCTTTGTAATGCTAATGAACCATTCTTTTGTATCCCTCAAGTAGGCCAATACTTTTTTTAATTGTATTAGGTCTGATTTTGTTGCTTCCTTGGTGTATGATCTGAATTTGCTCACGTTGTATGCGATGTCTGGATGGCTAATGTTTGCTAACCAGTTGTACGATCCGAGTAGTTTTTGATCGATCTAATGGTTTTCTCCATTTGCACTTGCATAGTTCATTTGCACTTGCATAGTTCACTTTCGCTTTAAAGGAGCGGAGATGTTTTTTTTGGTCAACTCGGGCTCTAAATCCTTATCCAAGGGTTTCGCTCCGATGCCTAAAACAGCACCCAATTTCCTGCGTGGAGCTATTGGTTCTGTCTTTTCGAACCGACCATCCCACCCCATTCCACGTAGAAGAGCTGCGCCAAATTGATCCACGGGCACAGCTTCGTAGTCGGCCACGGAAACTTGTTCTTGGTCGTGCCGCGACCGTTTTTCGGGGTCACTTTCCTTATTCTTGATAATCATATTTCCGGTATCAAAATCTGAAAGAAGGGACTGTGTGGCTTTTTCTGCTAGTTCCAGTTGTTCTGTTTCAGATTGCGCATTTAGTGCCTTGTCATCTAGGGACTTGTCGTTTAGTGCCTTGTCATCTAGGGACTTGTCACTTTTTGGCAGTTCTATCTTCACATTCAGCTTCTCTTCCGTTTTAGGTGTTTCCCTCTTCGGTAGCGTGGAGGACGCTTGTATAGGCACAATCACCAAGGTGTTCTTCTGCGCTACGGACTGGTAGCCTTGCATTGCACCATGCTTGGAAAACCCATCGATTTCCGTCCTTGTTTTTTCCACCACATCATTTGAAAAGGCGTTTTTACGCACCCCGGGCTTTTTGGCCACCTTATTCTTGAGGCTAATAGAGAACCCGGCCATGGTGTGGAAGATAATGGTTGAGACTTGGGGAAGATGTATCACGTGTGAGGGTCACATGGAGAGTCACGTGCACCAGAAAAACTAACACCAGGAAGACTAACACCAACACTACTACTAATAATAATACTAATATTACTGTTATTGCTACTCTGATCCTATGTATGAAGGTTTGCTGACTGCTTCTGGTTCTATCTCAGATAAAGTGTTGCAACCTGCATATATTACCACAGTCACCAATGTCAAAATGATTCTTTCTGAATTCTTCATTTTCATTATAAAAAAATAATTCTTAAGTGTATGGTTATGATCCCTGGCTCATTCCCCCTCAAAAAAAAAAACTTTTTTTTCAATTTTTAAGTCAACTTTCTAGATTTTCCATCTGTGTGTTTTGCGCAAAATGTGTATTTCTACAGTATACCAATAACCCAAATCCACCAATCCACAAAAATTTTAAAAGTACAAAATACAAATTATACTGTCTGAATCCAAATATAAACCACCCCCAAAACACTCAAATACCCTCTAAGGTAATCTGTGTATTTGGTATGTCCTCTGGTTAAGGTTAAATTGAGAGATGGTGGAAACCCGTACACCAGGGCATAGACTCTAATTAGTGAATAGGAACCAATGACCACAAAATTCGGCAAAAAAAAAACCCCAAAGAAAAAGTTTATTGAATATTACTGAATTCTCTCTGGACTGAATAAGCAGAATCCAGTAATTTTTTGTGCATACTATCATGATTCCACATATGATGAATAGTGAAGGTCGAATCTCAAGATATATAATGAAGACTTCACCTCATTTTATTATTTTCAACATATAATTTAGTATATATTAATATAAAAAGATTTATAAATTGTACATTACAAGACCAAAGTGAGAGATACGTTGAAGTGGATGTAAACTCTTCAACCACTAGTAACCTGCACATAATACTTCAACTAGACTGCATATAACCGGACTGCATATAAGGTATCTACAAAGTACTTGGGCTCCGTACATGATAGGTACTCGTTGACAATTATTATTAAATAACTCAATCAAATATCAACTACCTGAAGTATACCAAGATTCCTTCAAGAACCAGACCCATCAAAAAATCTCGTATTGGTAATAGTTCAATGGACACTAACAACTCTCCTCCTCCTCCCGAAGTAAGCACTAATAAGCACTTGTCCTGAAGTAAAAGTTTTTGAGCTTTGAGTTTTACTACCCAAGCTCTTAATCTGGATCGGTTGTGTCATTATTGGGAACCAATGAAATCCTATAGTTGTGGAACTCAACTATTCATCTCAATCCTTTCTATTCTTATCTGTATCTATACTATACTAAGAATCTCTTGAACGAACTATCCTGAGACTGACCTGGCTCTATGATAAATAAGAGTAACTTCTCTTTTGTGTTTAGTTCAGGAGAAGTATTTACTAGTGTTTACTAGTGTTTACTAGTGTTTAGTTCAGGAAAAGTGTTTACACATCTTGATGAAACTATGAGAACAGGTCCTATAGTATGAACAATTCATTGGATATCACTCCATGGCTAATCACACTTTCTTCTGGTATCGCAAGTATCGTTGCGGGTCTGGGATTAACAATTCTACAGGTTTCAGACAGTTATCACAGGGTTTTACTACTTATACGTACCCATACTAGTCAGTCAGAATCACTTGCACTCGTCATGGCACCTTAATAAGTCAGTTAAAGTAGGTTTACCGATACTATGTCTTTAGTATATTTTATACTTTACGACCAGTCATACAAAGTCATACAAAGTCATACACAGTCATACAAAGTCATACAAAGTCATACACAGTCATACACAGTCATACACAGTCATACACAGTCATACACAGTCATACACAGTCATACACAGTCATACACAGTCATACACAGTCATACACAGTCATACACAGTCATACACAGTCATACACAGTCATACACAGTCATACACAGTCATACACAGTCATACACAGTCATACACAGTCATACACAGTCATACACAGTCATACACAGTCATACACAGTCATACACAGTCATACACAGTCATACACAGTCATACACAGTCATACACAGTCATACACAGTCATACACAGTCATACACAGTCATACACAGTCATACACAGTCATACACAGTCATACACAGTCATACACAGTCATACACAGTCATACACAGTCATACACAGTCATACACAGTCATACACAGTCATACACAGTCATACACAGTCATACACAGTCATACACAGTCATACACAGTCATACACAGTCATACACAGTCATACACAGTCATACACAGTCATACACAGTCATACACAGTCATACACAGTCATACACAGTCATACACAGTCATACACAGTCATACACAGTCATACACAGTCATACACAGTCATACACAGTCATACACAGTCATACACAGTCATACACAGTCATACACAGTCATACACAGTCATACACAGTCATACACAGTCATACACAGTCATACACAGTCATACACAGTCATACACAGTCATACACAGTCATACACAGTCATACACAGTCATACACAGTCATACACAGTCATACACAGTCATACACAGTCATACACAGTCATACACAGTCATACACAGTCATACACAGTCATACACAGTCATACACAGTCATACACAGTCATACACAGTCATACACAGTCATACAAAGTCATACACAGTCATACACAGTCATACACAGTCATACAAAGTCATACAAACTCATATACACATAGTGTTAGATCCACTCTAGGCAGGGCTCTACCCATAGAGTATTATGAAGCATAGGCCCTCTGATGCTAACAACACCATTCAAAAACTAGACCAAACCAATAAACAGTATGGACTGAACCGACACAAGCAAGAAAATCACTGCCATAGTTCTGATGGAGAGTTTTTCAAAGTCATTTTCTCTGTTGTAAGTTATATAAGCCACTAAGTATTCTCTCTGAGGAATCATCAACGAATATAGTAAAAAGTAGTAGATATCAAACGTGCTACCAAGAACGAACATATATTCATTCTCCATACCTCCGTACTATTCTAGTCTATTCTAGTCTATTCTAGTCAACTCTACTCTAATACTAATACTCTCTAGTCAACTCTAATCTAATACTAATACTCTCTACTATACTCTACCACTATAATACTTCTACAGTCTATACTGCTAACTTCCGTATGGGTAGTACTCTACACATACAGTGATTGAGCTCACTGACCAGTTAATCTCCAAGTCGGTTCGCCGTTACTAAGGTTTGATCTCCCTCAGAATATTCAAGTACAACCGATCCCTGTTCCAGACAAATCATCAACGAATATAGTTTTAGTTAGGCATATATGTATTTAAGAACATAACACTACCACTACCACTACTATTTACTATATACTATACCAATGCACTACTGCATTACATTACTATATCATGCTATACTAGATGATACTACTCTATGTTACTACTGTGTAATTATTACACTAAACTACGTCAATATACTGACTATACTGAACCATTCTACGCTTCTGCCAGGTTTACTTAGACAAGGTTCTGGTCATAGGGTATCAGTAAAGCCTATTATTACCAATTCTAACTCGCCCATTAGACTCTTATTAACACTTAACTAGATTTGCGCTAAACCCTACACTACACACTACACTATAGTACTACACACTACACTATAGTACTACACACTACACTATAGTACTACACACTACACTATAGTACTACACNACTACACACTACACTATAGTACTACACACTACACTATAGTACTACACACTACACTATAGTACTACACACTACACTATAGTACTACACACTACACTATAGTACTACACTACTACACTACACCACTACACTACTACACCACACCACTACACTACGATGGTACTACACTCTGTCACATCCAATATAGACAGAACTCTAGTCATAGATGTATTATGAAGCCTCGCCGTCTGATCCTGGCAATGGCTATCAATAATCCTGCACCTATTTAATACTTTAAACTACCACTATAACAGTACTATAGCTACTAGTACACTATAATTAACTATACTAATATATACCATATACCAAATATCTATTAGATTCTTGTTGAACGTTATTACTAAGTTATCTGTTTGTCCATTGATGGTTCCTCAGAAAGAGGATCCAGTGCGATTTATATTACAATTGAAGAGAAACGTGTCATTGAAAAACTCTTCACCAAAACAATGGTGGGGATTGTTCTGGTATTTTGCAGACAGCTCCTAATTTGCAATAGTCCTTGTTAACCCTTGTTAGCCCTTGTTAGGATCGGGAGAGAGACTTCACAATACCTCCATATACTACACTACCATATACTACACTACCATATACTATATACTATATACTATATACTATATACTATATACTATATACTATATACTATATACTATATACTATATACTATAAACCATATACCATATACTATATACCATATACCATATACTATATACTATATACTATATACTATATACTATATACTATAAACCATATACCATATACTATATACCATATACCATATACAATATACTATAAACCATATACCATATACTATAAACCATATACTATATACTATATACCATATACTATATACTATATACCATATACTATATACTATATACTATATACCATATACCATATACCATATACTATATACTATATACCATATACCATATACCATATACAATATACTATAAACCATATACCATATACTATAAACCATATACCATATACAATATACTATAAACCATATACCATATACTATATACCATATACCATATACCATATACTATACTGAGCTCATTGAAGTAGTTCTGGAACTTCTCTGCATCCAATATAGTAGACATCTTGATGATCTTCAAGTCAGGACTTCCTAGGGTGATCTACTTAATTAATGCCATACGGATTTCCATGGCCAAGGTTCGTTTTCTCATCCACGACCATACACGAGTAATGGGCCAAAGTATAGTCATCTTGGATTTCTCTCAATAACATACCATCGTTCATGTACTTGAGGATAATCTTTGGCGACGTTTTGTTTTCAAACAGGATAGGATAACCCACCTTGTCTATCACTATACTATACTACTACACTATACTACTACACTATACTCTACACTACACTATACTCTACACTATACACTACACTACACTACACTACACTACACTACACTACACTACACTATACTATACTACTATACTATACTACTACTTTCAGCCTATGTTTTTTTTAGTATATGTATTGATATACAGGGATATGTAAGTTAGACCTTACAAGACCAAAGTAGATTAGTCG
>NKZI01001757.1:0-16661 GCA_002370645.1 Metschnikowia sp. 00-154.1 | reverse complement strand
CTACTCTATACTCACTCTTCTACACTACTCTATACTCACTCTTCTACACTACTCTATACTCACTCTTCTACACTACTCTATACTCTACTCACTTCCCTACGCACTACTATACTCCACTCACTACTTACTATTCTAACCCATATTTGAGTCTAGTAAATCAACCAACAAAAAAAAAGAGACAGAAATCTATTTTGAAATAGATTTTTGGATAGGCATAAAATAGAATCCAGTTAATTATGTTTCAAGATGAAAGTATATTTCTATAGTACTGGAAAATATGTACTACCAAGAGTCTACCATGAATAGACCATTGGTTATATCATTGAGTATATATACTCTCCTCTCCCATTGACTATGTAACTCTCCCATACTATTTATATAGTAAGTTGTTAGATTCTTGTTGTCACGTCAGGTACTCTGTTTAGTATGTTTTTTTGTTGATGATTCCCCAGAGAGAGGAATCTGCGCTATTTAAGTATTTGACGACGGCGTCGCCTAATCAACCAACGTTGCTAAGTGCAAAGGGGGAAAACTCTCCACATTCCATCCTGGTCCTCGAGTTCATCACATTCATCCAGGTACCTCGTGCAATGATGGTGGAGGTGTAGCACAGTGGAATGGCCATTGTTAGGATTAGACATCGTAGGCTCAAAATACCTCAATAGGTAGAGCACGACCTATGGTGGATCTGACATAAATAGTACTATATTAGTAGTGGAGTAGTGGAGTAGTGGAGTGAGAAGTAATAGAGACTTATAGTGGGTGTACTTCTAGTTAGTGAAGTTAGTTGTACCCGATACATACTTCACCAGTATAGTCATAGTCATAGTCATAGTAATGTATTACTAGTCATAGTGCAATGGTCATATACAATAGACAATAGTCATACAATTTAGTAGTACTGTATGACTCTGTCCTTGTATTGTTTAGTTGTGGGATACGTCATACCTTTGGTAAGCCCGTGCACCCGTGCACCCGCCTTATAGTCGCATCTTGGTAATCGTGGCCCCACAATAAACTAAGTAATATGGATGTAGGCGGGTTTCCCCACGTGCCGCTCCAGCCCGTGACCAAAGTCGTGGCGGCCTCTTCCGTGGCCTTGGCAATTGCCGTGCAAATGGGCTTTTTGAGTATCCCCCGTGTGGTGTTCCTACCCTCCAAGATATTCCTGGAACCCTGGCGTGTCTACACGTCCTACTGCTTCTTTGGCAGCCTCAACATTGCACTCATACAGCGGCTCTTTATGATATCTCAAATAAACGATACTTTGGAACGAGCGTACGTGGTCAAATTGCACACCTTGCCCCGCAAGTGGTATAAGGGCCTAGACGAGGAGGTGCTTCTCCAGAAGTTCGAGGACAATAGGGCGTGGGACTTTGCCTATTTCCTCTTCCGCATAGCGGCATCCGTAGTGGCGTGTGTGATGTTGGCCAACCAATGGTATGACGTGACCAAAAATTACTTGGTGCTTGGGCCCACCATGAAGGAAGTGCTTCTCTACATTTTGTGCCGAAACACGCCTGAAGAACAGATTCTTTTTATGGGCATCCGATTGAAGGCAAAATATACTCCTTTCCTTGAGACGTTTTTGTCGGTAATTCGATCCGAAGAGTTCCAGGTGCTCACCAAGGTGAGGTCTGATTTTTTGAAGTCATTTGTTGTGTTCTTAAGCTCAGAATTTGTTATCAGTACGCTTTTTGAGTATCTCTTCAGCCATTTCTGGTGGTTTGTGGAATTTGCATATCTCCACAGAACACACTCCCAGGTCCTGTGGGAGAAGGCGTGTACCGAAGTCGTACCGGAGCTGGTTTTCGAGGGTATTGACGTGGCGAACATTCTCCGCTGGGTAATCACTCCACCGTGGTATTTCTGGATTACCATGAAGATGCGAGCCCAACAGGCCCAATTGGGAAACGGACAAGTGCAGATAGTTGAAGAAACTATTGAAATTGATGAAGGTATCAATGAAAGAGATGAAGCAAGAGATGAAGCAAGAGATGAAGCAAGAGATGAAGCAAGAGATGAAGCAAGAGATGAGGAAAGAGATCAAGAAAGAGATGAAGAAAGAGATGAAGAAAGAGCTGAAAGGGAAGAAAGAATTGTTGAGAGATATGGACGTGACGATTCAATTAATGGGGTGTCTAGTGGAACTGCTCCAGAAGAAACTGTGGCCATAATTCGGCATGCAAGAGAAATCAATCCCGAAATTCCTTAATCGGTATTCCTCCGGTACAAACGTTGACTACTGGGAATGTGTACAGGGTTTTACTTACCCTCACACAGGACTTTCTAATCCCAATCAACACAAGAAGCAAATAAAAATTGGGAAAACAACCACCTATCAGACTTGAAATGACTTGACAGCGAACCACGACTGATACAATCAAGAGGGACCAATGTGATCGGGTAGATACCAAGGCAGAAAAAAAAGGTTTTGGGATCTTATAAAATCAACAGATGAATGGGTGGATCTTCAATGAGAAGACTCTCAAGGAATTTGAATCATTGTTTGATTGACGTAAATGGGCTGAAGAGTGTCCGGGAAAAAAGCAAAAAGTGGGTTTGACCTATGGAAAAGCATTCAATGAAGTAATGATCATTTTGCTCTAAAGGATGTGGATTGCATGTTTGATGGTATTTGGATGAATGCATGAAATTGAACTTAAAAAGTCATTTATAAGACTCTGAATCGAATTTCAGACAACCAGAGTGGATCTGGAGATGAACATAGACGGTCAGATGCTCGATTACTAGGCATATTGGTGAGAATTGTCAGGGCAGGATCTCTGGCACAATCGAAAGGCATTGACTGGTGAATATACCCCTTTGACCATAAACTTAGCTCATCTTCGCCTTTTCAGGCTCACTTCCTTCTTGTTTCGTCACGCCTCATTTTTTGGGGACGAAAAAGCGTATGCACCCTGCTTGAATTCTCCTACTCACATCGTTACTTCGATGTTTAGTCTACTGATATGGTGACACTAGTAGAGGGCAGAGTAGAGGGCAGTCTTCATAGTGTTGATATATTTCCAGGTTTCGTCTTAATAAATGATACTGATAAAGAAGGTAGTAGACCTATGCACTATTATCAGGGTAGTACTATACTGGAGGTAATTTACTGGAAGTAGTATAGTAGAAGTGGTTTACTCGAAGTAGCAGTATAGAAGTAGTAGGATAGAAGTAGTATAGCAATATAGACTAGCATAGTCAGAAGTCACTTTGGGTTGATCTGATATCCGGTCTCATAGAGGATAGTATGCTCCTTCTCACTAATGACATGCTGGTTGAGTAGTACTATGAGTAGTATGACACTAGGCAACAGTAAAATCATGAACATGGCAGACGAACTAAAGGTGGTCATCCAATCTTAGTATGATCGTATTCTGCTAGTTGGTCTTGTATAGTACCCATGTTCTTGATGTTGAGGTTCATCTAATCTGCCAAAACCATACTCTCATACTATCTTCATGTTAACGATGCTAGAAGCCGAGGTTTTTTCATGATCTGGGCATCTAACAAACTAGGCGAATGCTTAGCATTCCCTCATCGTTCACAGTGTTCCTTGTCTAGTTGACATCACCATCATGAAGAAAACTAACACTTTTCCCGGGCTCTCTATCCTTCTGGTTTCTAGCCTATAGGGCATGGTTTGGTTTTCACGATTTTCAAATGGCTGCAAGTCTAAAGCAAGATTAGTTGTCAGAGGCTATACAAAAGCCGAAAGCATTGACTTTGAAGAGACTTTAATATCAGACATCTCCCAACAGAAGAGGTGGATTGTCATTGCACTTGTATCTGTCGTCAAATGGACGTAAAAACAGCTTTCCTTAACGGTAAACATGAAAAAGACACTTACTTCAAAGTTATTTCTAGGTAAAATTTGGGTCTTAAAACTCAACAAGCTTCTATACGGTCTAAACCAGGTCCTGCTTGTCTGGAACCAAATTATTACTAACTAGCGTGTTATGATGTAACAGAACTGCCAATGAAAGCATGCATTTGTTAGAAGCAAACCAACTTTTGTTTGGTACTATTATTTGGAAACGGTCTGAAGATGTGTTGAGATGAAAGAAAAATGAGCAGCAGCTTTCGATTGAAAGATATAGGAGAGACCCAGTATTTCTCGGCTAAACAACATGGTAGTATATGGTGGTAATAGATTTCATCTAGAAGATCATATTAATATCTCTTCCACATTGATCCATGCCGATCCTTTCTATTGATCCCAAAAAAATCCTGTTGATACCTCATCTGATACATACCTAATCTGACACTACACCTAATGATACATACCTTATCTGACATTCTATCATGCTCTTGGAAAGTAATCGTTCATGCTGATCAGTGATCCTCGCAACCGTCACCTCAGTAACTCTAGGAAGCCTCCACCAGGTCACATCACATGTTACAAGATAAAAGGCCACGTCAGCATCTCCCGTCTAAATGATACCCAAACACATTTCCCCTTTGGTCATGTAATTGCTAAGCCATGCTAAGCATCCAAGCATCCAAGCAGCTCAGCTAGGAAGAAGGGTTGTATGGGGCTCAGCCGAGAAGCCCGAGCAGTCGCGCAAATCCTACTGCATGGCCCATGCACGAGGTTAAAAGGCACGGCCCTGAAACACCTGGCCTCCTCACGTCCACCATCTCCCAGCAACAAGCCCGTGACCAGAGGAAACAGGAATCCCATTACGACGTCTGAAACACGCCTGAAACGCGCCTGAAACTTCCCCGATTTTCCGTGCTCTGAAATCCTTCCTGAAGCACATCCTGCTGTCTCTTCATCCTCTACCCTAGGCACCAGGTACCAGGCACCGTCTTCAGTCTATCCACCATCTCAGTCCATCCACTATCTTCAACAGCCCATCAAGCATCCGCCATCTAGGATTCTAAGTATCCCAAGATCCAGGACTCTAGGTTTCCATCATTTAGGATTCTACATATCAGAAGTTTACGTTCCCTACTAACTGTTGAAGTAAAGATACCTTCAGATTACTTAAGACTACTTCGGGCTAAACCATTAGAACTAGACCACTAAGAACTAGACGAGGACTAGGTTTGATTTTTCAGGACCCTAAAGTGGAACAAGGGATCAGTTTACTTACTGACTACCGGAACACCTTACTGATTAGGATCTACTCAGATCTATCAAGACTTGGGACTACGACTACGACGACGACTCCGATTACGACTACAACTCCGACCTTTACCTGAGATTGTTTACGTTTTCGACTATAGAACCTGGCATTCGAACCTATCAGGCTATTTGATCCTATTAACTTTTTCTACTGGGACTTATAAGACACCGGACGTTCTTGTCTTATAGGACCTCCCGTCTCGTGGGACTAACCTAGCTGGATCCAAGACATTACCTTAATCTTTTTCACTTGGACTCTTTAAGACCTACCTTTTTCTTCCTTGACACTTACATCCACGCACAAAGATTTCGAAATGGCCAAGTTATACGAAGACCTCCGGACCGAGGTGGAGGCCATGCAGAAACAAGACCTTCATCCCAGAGTGGTAGCGCTTGTTCAGGCATTCCTCAACTACCTAAAAGAACCACGGTACCAGAACCCTCTCTCCATCACTGAGCTCAGTACGCTCTTTGCTGCGTTCTACGAGGACCTCAACTCGCTAGTGTTGGATATCTATACCCAGCTGAACTCCAACAAGCGACAGCTCATCCAGCAATCGATCATCTTCAGTGCAGACGAGCAGACCTACGACTACTTGAATGCCATCGCCAACTATTCCAGCAATTCGGCGGTGAAATTGCAGAAACGTAGTGATGCTTGGGCTCTTTATCAACTTCGCATTTTCACCTACTACAAATTCCTCACCGTGTGCAAAAGTATCGAGTTGGCCCAGAAAGTGTTATTTTCGTCGGCCGCGCCTTCTGAGTCCACTGCCTTGCACCAGAAGCTCTTGCGCTACGATCTGCGGGATATAGCCATCCAGGACCTCTTGTGTGAAAAAATCCACATCTTGCGCAACTTGAATTTGCCTATCGAATGTTTCTTTGAAGCCACTGACTTTCCGGAATTTAGCAAGATTAACCAGTTCTTCATGACGCTTGAGGATGAACGGGCTTCGGCTTTGGCTGAGGTGAAGGCCCATTTTGCTGCTCTTGCGACTCTGGAAACTCCTTATGCTAAGCTACAGCAGATAGTTCGGATCCAGAAATCGCTCATCAGCTTGTGTGCTCTCTTGTACGATAAGGACTCGTCCAAGGTCAGCAACGACGTGCTTTTGCCTGCACTCATCTACACGGTGATATACTACTTGCCTTCGGAGCAGGTCAAGCTCTACCTCAACTTGAAGTTTGTCAAGTCGTTCTGGAACATGTTGGACCCGGATCATATGAGCTCGTCCCATTTTACACTTCTGTCGTCGGTGTCGTTTTATAATCCCACCAATCGCAAGAACCGGAAGCCGTTTTCACTGAAATCGCTCTTTGAGCTTTTGAATCTTGTGGATGGGGAAGATGCAGACTTCGACGCCATTGCTACAGATAAGAACGAGGACTTCCGGTCCAACGCCTCTATAGTGGAGTTGATACAGACTCAGCACCTTAACAATGGCGAGTTGCAGTTCTACTTGACCAACTTCGAGGCTATACTTTTTTTCTTGCAGAACACTCCGATTCTGGAAATGGTGCCTGCTGACTATACCATTCCTTCCAGATTCGCTGAAAATGAGTTGATCTCCACCCCTGTGCAGCTCATTGTCGATAGGGAGGAACCGGCTCTAGAAACGTCCAAATTGGAACGCAAAATACGGGCAGATCTCTTTGATGAAGAGTTCGATGAACCCAACCGGTCTCGGTCCAGCTCGCTCTTCAATACCATCTCTAGTGCTGTGTCCCAAAGCGTGAGGTCACGATCCAACTCTTCAGCATTAAAGCATTCTGAAAATAAGGAACTCCCCCAGCTGGATTTCGAGGAATCTCTCTCCACAATCCTTCCTTCTCAGGATACTTATGGGTTGAGCCAGGTCAAGGGAATCCTCGGCAAAATCGGCCTGGTATCCAACTACCAGTTCAAGGCCCCAGTGGATATTGAGATTGATAGTCCCGAGAAGTTTGAAAACAGATCAAAACGGTCCCAGTCTCTATTGGATAGGATCTCGCCCAGCCACACCAGAACAAGGTCCGAGTCCGAGAACGTGTCCAGCACTGTACCCCGCAAACCCACCATGCTCTCCACCAAGTGGTCCAGTGGAGTGTCTGAGTTCATGAACAAAATCAGCACTGCAGCCTCTACGGCCGCATCCAACCACGAGACCAGCCTCATTGCTTCTCACCCCTCCCAAACATCCTTGCATTCCATAGACGATCCTTTCGAGGACCAAACCCGAAGACTCGGCTATGGCATCCGCTCTTCCAGTGTTCAAACCATGGATAAGTGGCTTAACAATATTCCAGCAAACTCTTCGGCCAGTCTTGTGGAGTCCAAGATGCCCCAGAACGATGACTACACTCCGGAAAACAATGAGTTTTCCAGTACCTACAATAATGAGGGCCTGGTATTCAGTGCGTCGTATGGTGAGCTCACAAAGTATCAGTCGGTGGACTTCGAGTCGTTAACGATTAATGACTTGAAGAACTTGAAGAGGTACTACGACCAGTTGTGCGCGGAGGTGCTACTGACTAAGACCGAGTCCAAAACAAGCAACGACTACATGGACGATAAGGATGCATAGTTTTGGGTCGGTTTGAAATGATCGGGTTGCTTGGTCAGTTTGGCTGAAGTTGGGTTGGTTGCTGGTTCTTTAACTGGAGGTTTGTATGGAGTCGTGGTGATACCCACGTGACTAGTCATGTGTACAATATACGGCACGTGACTTTATCGCGGAACAATCCAGAACCCCAGTTTAAACTTTATGCCACAGCCGAATGCAACATTATGACCGACCTTGCAAATCCAAGCCACTTTGGCAGAAAACATAAGCTCCCTAGTCTTGAGCCGCCACGTGCAAAGAAACGCGTGCGGCTCGACGTGATGCTCCTGAGCTTATCGCTAGACGGATCCAAAGGGGTCTCCACTCCAGTATACATCAACCCGTTGGCAGTTCCCGAGAAGAACCACAAGAAGCAAAAATCCAACGACATCGACGCCATCATCTCCGGCAAAATCTTAGAGAGCTACAAGAACGATCTCCTACGAGGCCTCCAGGTGATTCGGTACATCCACCCGGTGACGGTCTTGGCGTGGAGTATGCAGAAGTGGATCAAGCGGCTTTTCAATGTGTTTATCCGCAAATACAACCGCCAAAATCCCGGGGTGCAGCCCATGAAAACATTCCACAACTATGCCCAGATCATGGCCTTGGTGGAAGACCCATCAGTCAACTTTTCGCTAGGAGAACTTTTGCATATAGTGGTGCAGGAAAGCGGACTTGAAATGGCGGCCATAGCTAGGAAGCGCGAGCGCATTGCCGACTCGGCCCGCTTGGAGGAAATTAAAGAGCATGAACACGTGGTCAAGGAGTGCAACTACAAGTACTGGGACCGGCTCCGAACACGACCCGTGGATGTGGACATGGAAATGGACCCCTCGCTGGGCTACGATCTGGCCGCAGACATGGAGGTAGACGACAAGTTGGAGGCCAATTATGGCAACTACTACTCCCAGAACATGTAACTCAGAGTATGTACCTTGGAGCATGTAACTCAGAGCATGGAGTCTACCCAGAGCATGGAGTGGCAGCCACGGAATATGGACAACGAGCAGGACTACGGATCCCATAGTCATAATTTTCATGACATCACGACATAGGATAATCAATACACGAGATAACATATAGCTTTAAGAAATAACTATAAGGTATAAGATATAACTATAAGATACAGGATATAACTTCAAGATATAGAATTGAAGATTAAGATATAAAAATAAGATTAAGAAACAGAATATGAGATTAAGATACTTTACCAGATTCTAAATAGTATTGCTGTGGAATTGACTAGTAATCAACGGACTATTAATTTAATTATGTTCCTGCACATAGTCACTCTCTTAGAAAGTACCCATCATCAGTACCATAATGCAATTCCAAATTCACCCAGTTGCTTCCCACTTTTCCACCCAACTTATCTAAGCTGTAATTCCTTCAATTCCCCAATATCCTAATTTCTACTTGCTATTCAGTCACTAGTTCTAAGTAGCCCGGAGTAGTATTAGCAAGAGGCCTCTCTGTGCAGGAGCGCACGCTAGTCCGAAAAACATGTTGATATTTTTTCCACTATTCTTACGCAAGGAACCCACCGGTAAGATTCTACCCACGCAACATGTCTAAAGAATTGGCCGAGGAGGAGATCCGAACCCGTGTCCTGGACAACGAAGACAACTCGTCGGAGCCTGGTGATGACGTCATGGACGATTCGTCCGAAGAGGACGAGGACGAGGAAAATGACGAGGAGGCCATCAAAAAGGTCCGTGAAGGTTTCATTGTGGACGACGAAGAAGAGGAGGAAGATGCTCCGTCGCGCAAAAAACGGCGCCACAAGCGCAAGCGGGAAAAGAAAACCGTTGTTTCTGACGATAACGATGCCTTGGACGATGACGACTTGGAGCTCTTACGGGAGAACTCCGGGGCTCCACCACGGAGACTGGCAGACTCCAAGTTCAAGCGACTCAAAAGAGCGCTGCCTGCGGGCGAAGACGGGGAACAAGGCGCCGACGAAGGTGCAGGACGCCGGAATATAGGCGGGTTGAACGACTTTTTCTCTGACGACGACGACGCCGAGGAGGTACCTGCAGACGAGCAGAATCTTGGTGATGAGCGGAATATTCTTGATGAGTTCGAGGATTTCATTGAGGACGACGAGTTTTCCGATGAAGACGAAGCCAGGGCTCAGAAGACCCAGCGCAGACAAGCAGTCAAGCTGAAGGGTCCCAAGTTAGACACCTCCAAATTGTCCAGTGTGGATAGAGAAAGTTTGCAGCAGCTCTTTGAGGTATTTGGCAATGGAGCAGAATACGAGTGGGCTTTGGAGGCTCAGGAAATCGAGGATGAGGGTAATAATGACCAGGAGCCCACGGCTCTAGACGAGGTGTTCGAGCACTCCGAGTTGAAGGACAGAATGCTTACAGAGGAGGATAACCTCATCCGGATTATTGATGTGCCAGAGCGGTTCCAGAAGTACCGTCTGACGTTGAACTACATTGACTTCGACGAGGCCGTGTTGCAGAAGGAGAAGAAATGGATCGGCGACCTTCTCTATGCCGAGAAGAAGAACGTGCTTGGCGAGCACATTAAGGAACAGTTCATGGAGGCCGTGGGCCGCGTGGTGGAGTTCATCTCCAAGGATAACTGGGAGACCCCTTTCATATGGACCCACCGCCGGGACTTTTTAATCCACACGGAAGAAGTCACGGATGCTGAGGGTGTGGTCAAGAATAACGTTGTCAAGCTTCTTTTTGAGGACGACTTGTGGCGCATAGTGCAGCTTGATATCGAGTACCACTCTCTCTACGAGAAGAGACTCAACACCGAGAAAATGGTGGCTAACTTGACTGCAGACGACGACTTGATCCGTGACATCGATACCTTGGACACCATGGTGGCCATCCAAGATTTACAGGACTATGTGAACTTCACTTACTCTGCAGAATTGAGGGCACTTGCTGAAAACAGGGAGAGTGGCGAAGAAGAAGACGATAAAAAGGCCGCAAAGAAGCACTCCAAGTACGCCATTTTCGAGCGGATCCGTGGCAACGTCTTGTACGATGCAGTCAAAGCCTACGGCATCACGGCCAAGCAGTTTGGCGAGAATGTGCAGGACCAGTCCACCAAGAATTACGAGGTTCCATACCGGATCCACGCCACAGATGATCCTTTCGAGTCTCCAGAAGATATGCTTGGAAGATTGATCGAAGACGATGAGATCTTGTTTAAAGACCCTAGGAACGGCTTGAGTGCAGTTCGCAAGACCTATGCCGAGGAGATCTATCATAACCCCAAGATCAGGCACGAGATTCGCCAGGTGTACAAGAACTTTGCTTCTTTTTCCGTGACCATCACCGAAAAGGGCCGCAGCACCTTTGACAATTACCCAGCATACGCAGATTTCAAGTACGCCAAAACCCTCCTGCCTGCTGATTTGGTAAGATCGCCAGACCGGTTCTTGAGGATCCTTGAGGCCGAGTCCAAGGGTCTTATTCTGGTCCAGATCCAAACCAACGATGGCGACAGCTGGTTCGAATCCATTCTCAATTGTTTGACCTCGGACGGAACTTCTGATATCGCCGAGTTGTGGAACAAAGAACGTGAGTATGCCTTGACGATGGCCTTCAAGAGATTGACCAACATGGTAGCACTCAATACCAAGGAGGACTTGCGCAGGGAGTGTGAACGGTTGGTTGCAGCCGAACTTCGGGCTAGATTCCTTACTAAGATCGACCAGGCTCCATTCACGCCTTATGGCTACGACAAGGGCACCAAGCCCAATGTGTTGGCTCTTTCTTTTGGTAAGGGTGACTTTGACAGTGCTGTGGTGGGAGCCTTTGTGAGGGATACAGGAAAAATTAGCGACTTCTTCAAGTCCGACTGTAATCCTTCACGGGACAGAGAAAGCGAGGAGAAGTTCTCGGGGCAATTGCGGGAATTCTTTGACAGAAACCTCCGCAGCCAAAAGCCCGATGTCATTGTTGTTTCTGGATACGGCACGAACTCCAAGCGGTTGTTCGACGCTGTACGCAACTTTGTGATGAAAAACAACTTTGTCGCCAATACGGACGACTTGGCGGATGCTTCAAACCCCCCTTTGATCCCTGTGATTTGGGGCCAGGACGAGACGGCAAGATTGTACCAGAACTCGGAGAGAGCACTCATCGAACTTTCCGATAAACCCACTTTGGTCAAATACTGTGTGGGATTGGCCCGGTATGTGCAAAGTCCGTTGTTGGAGTACATTTCCTTGAAGGACGATATCTTGTCACTTGTCTTCTATGAGCACCAGAAGTACCTCTCTAACGATGTGGTGAAGGATGTGCTTGAGACGGCCTTTGTGGATATTGTCAACATGGTGGGAGTGGAAATCAACGATGCCTTGCAGGATGCATACATTGCCCAGCTGTTGCAGTATGTGGCAGGTTTGGGCCCAAGAAAAGCCTCAGGAGTGTTACGGAATATCAGTGCCAAATTGGGTACCTTGACTACGCGGAGTGACCTCATTGAGAACGAACTCACCACTGCCAACATCTTCTTCAACTGCTCGTCTTTCTTGAACATTCCGTACGATGAAGGTGTTTCCATGAGAGACCTCTCCATCGAGCTCTTGGATGCCACAAGAATCCATCCTGAAGACTACAGTTTGGCTCGCAAAATGGCAGCCGATGCCCTTGATTTGGACGAGGAAGACATGGCCCATGTGGAGGAGCTGGGAGGTATTATCTACCAGTTGATGCAAGAAGGAGTTAGCAAAGTGGACGATCTCAACTTGACTGCCTTTGGTAAGGAGTTGGAGTCCAAGTTTGGCAAGAAGAAGTACGCCACTCTTCAAAGTATCAAGGAAGAACTTGTCAACAACTTTGAGGAACTCAGGCGGTCGTTCCATCTCTTGGAGAACTCCGAGATCTTCCGCATGTTGACTGGAGAAACCGTGGAGAGTTTTACGCGTGGCTCCATTGTGCCCGTGACCATCAACCGGGTGGGAAAGAACTACCGAGACGAGAGTGCCAAGGTCAAGTTCTTGCGGGTATCCACGTCTACCAATATCCAGGGAACCGTGGAGGAAGGACATATTTTGAGAAACGCCGATTTCGAGCAAGGCCAGGTGATCCAGGTTGTGATCACGGATGTCAACTACGAGACTTTTTCTGCCAGTTTCAGTGCCTTGCCAGAGGATATCAGCAAGGCCTCGTTGCCCAAGTTCCACAAGGACCCCACCAAGTGGGACTTTGCCCTAGAAGAAGCAGATAAGCAACGGGAGAGCGCCCGGGAAATCGCCAAGCTCGCCAAGATGCGCAACATCCAGCACCCATTGTACCGCAATTTCAATCACAAGCAGGCTGAGGAGTATTTGGCCCCTCAGTCCATGGGAGACTGTGTGATCCGCCCCTCGTCCCGGGGAACCAACTACCTTACGGTCACATGGAAGGTGGGCACCAACCTTTTCCAACATTTGAGTGTGGAAGAAGTGACCCACAACACCGGAAAAGAGTACGTGGTAGAGCGCAAACGGTACTCGGACTTGGACCAGTTGATTTTCCAGCACGTGCAGGCCATCGCCAAGCACGTCAACGAAATGGCTCGCCACCCTAAGTTCCGGGAAGGTACGTTGACCGAGGTTAACGAGTGGTTGGAGTCGTACACGCGAGCAAACCCCAAGAACAGTGCGTACGTGTTCTGCTACGACCACAAGGCACCAGGGTGGTTCTTGCTTTTGTTTAAGGTCAATGTCAATACGCCGGTGACCACGTGGCACGTCAAGACCGAGGTCAATGGGTTCGTGTTGAAGGGCTTCTCGTACCCCAGCATGATGAGATTGTGCAATGGGTTCAAGCAGACGTTCAAGTCGCTTGTCAGTGATCAGACCAACTCTCGCCCGGGCTACGGCTACTAACCGTGCGTGAAGAATTTGTATAGTAAGTAAAATAGTAATGTCAGTATATTAGTATCAGCGGTGTAGTAATGGTATCTGTAACACCATTCTCAATCTTCAGCTACAAGTCGATTCACAGTCTCATTACTATAACAACTATCACCACAGTATGTATTCCAGCATGAAATGTGGTAGTTTCTTATAGACCAAGTGTTCACGAAGCCGTCGTGACGATGACGGTTCAGGGTCTTCCCGTTACGAGATCTTTCTTCGTTTTCCCAGAGTTAACGGAAAACAACATCGTCGGTTTACCCTTCACCCGTGAATACCACCATTTGTTTGATTTGCCAAACTTGGAATTCAATCACGTCCCTTTTAAGAATGTGGCAAGAGAAGCCGCCACAATTAAACTTGCGAATATGAAGGTTACACACAAAGCTTGTGAATCGAAGGAACGAAGTGTTTGTACTTTTTGTTAAGGTTATCGATTACGAACCGGAGGTCAAATCGAACACTAACGATCCTCGGCTCTTTGACTTATCCCAATTCCTGGATGTCGTTACGGAAACTTTACCGTCGACCCTTCCTCCAAGACGGGAAGTTCAACACACTATCGATGTGATCCCCGGTTCGACACCACCACATCGGCCTCCATATCGCCTTTCCCACGGCGATAAACAAGAACTCATCACTCAAATTGATGAACTACTCCAATCGGGGGAAATCTGCCCACATGGCTCACCCAATGGTGCCCCAATTATCTTCGTGAAAAAGAAAGATGGCAGCAAGAGACTCTGCGTTGATTATAGAGCTCTCAATAATATTACCATTAAGGAACGTTTCCCACTCCCATTGATTTCAGATATATTTGATACCATTGCGGGGGCAAAAGTCTTCTCATCGCTCGACTTACATTCTGGTTATCACCAAGTCCGTATCGATGAAAGAGACCTTGATAAGGCAGCCTTTGTTACCTCCTTTGGTGCGTGATGCCTTTCGGCCTTCTTGGCCTTGCTGGATATTATCGTCGGTTTATCAAGAATTTCGCGAAGTACGCTGCTTGCATTCATGATTTGTTAGACTTATTATGTGACCTAAGGCTATAACCTGCACACACAAGGGATTAAGCTTCTAACGTGCTTATTAATATAAAGGCATCTTTCCAGGAACGATGACCTAACGGTGTTCTGGAGTATTCTGTCGGGCTACTAATGGTAGGAACTCACCCAGACAGTTAATAGGATAATATAGATTGCTTGGATAACTATAGGAGGTTAATGTATTCTCTTTAGTAAAGCTAATCTCAAGTAGTTGGAGTTCTGGCCTGTTCATAACTGGGCCTATGTCCCTCTTATATATCCGGAGAGATGATAAGTCTAGACTCTTGCCTTCGCAGATCCTGTTTCATGTTGCGTAGATCTTCATGCATCGTCAATCTTCCTGCATTGTAGATTTTTCTGGTCTAGACTTCCATGGGAATCCTGCACTCAGTCGAGTCAATTCCATGTCATATTAATAAGCACGTTAGAAGCTTAATCCCTTGTGTGTGCAGGTTATAGCCTTAGGTCACATAATAAGTCTAACACAAAAGTTGATTTTTCTGGTTTAATATACTCTACTGAATATAATATGTTGTTCGGGCTGTATATTACATTTTCTAACTAAATTATTTTTCGAGTACTTCTGATTATAATACTTATGAACTCTTAAACATATTTTAAATCTTCAAATATATTTGGTTTACACTGTGACCTTCTGAAGTGGCGTGCAAAAAGTTTTTCTTCCCGAAACTTTCCACACACTTCGAACTAGACGTTCCCTCGAAGATATGTCAGTGCTAAGCTAAGGAAAATATCAAAAAGATTTAAAACATTTTTTGGCGGACAGCATGAAACGACCTAATTCAATAAGCGGGATCTGGATATAAGCCCCGAAACTACTACTCCGGTCATGCGCATAGCATCACCATTCTAAATATCCCATAATACAAGCAATTGACAAGGTCTTTCATACATGGCAGATGGTGTAGTGAGATAGAATTGGAGTAAATACTAAAGTAGAATAGAAATACAGCTACCGTAGTAGTTACCGCTAGATGGGTGGTGGTTTGTACTTGTAAGTCTAACAGTACCTATCTGTCTAATGAACCAAGCAGTCTACTATTATACACTATTTAACTAGTGGTATCAGTAAGTGTATAGCATAGGGGGTACGTGCTAGTATAACAGTAGATAAGACTATACAGTAGAGTAGACTATACAGTAGAGTAGACTATACGGTAGTGTCGAGTCGGAATATTAGCAGAGTAAGAATTTCTGTATTAGGGAGTCGAACATTAAACTACTATGGATCTTCACGTATCTACTTACTACTGTTGTAACTAGTAATGTAGTTCAAGTCCTCTCTAAATATCTATTCCATAATTCTGGGTAGCCTGGAGCCTATAGTAAATGATATGAAGCTTAGTAGCCTAATAGTCGGTATTAGAATAGCATTACTACTCGCAATATGTACTCAAGTCCGATTAAGTGTTCAATGGCTGGCCAATGAGTGGCCAAATGAACCTGCTAGAGGAGAGTAGTTGGTCTGCTTCAATACATCCATAGACATAGAGTCATATACCCAACGTCTATATTAGTAGTCACTGGCATTACAATATAATAATACACTGATACTGTATTAAACCATTTTACTATTTCGGGTAGTAGTTGTTAACTACTTTCTTTTAGTTCTATTCGGTCGCAGCTCATTTTGACAAACTAGTGCGAAGTTGTCCATCAAATACCTGTTGGAACATGAGGAATCAGTATATCTCTGTGTTGAAAGTGAGCACTGAATGATCATTTCAGAAAAGGAAGGCGCACACTCATGAAAATCCTAGAGTGTGCTATACTTACTTCTTGATNTGTTGAAAGTGAGCACTGAATGATCATTTCAGAAAA
The DNA here is from genome assembly GCA_002370645.1 of Metschnikowia sp. 00-154.1. Lineage (NCBI taxonomy): Eukaryota > Fungi > Ascomycota > Pichiomycetes > Serinales > Metschnikowiaceae > Metschnikowia > Metschnikowia sp. 00-154.1. The sequence continues at coordinate 170 of NKZI01001757.1, read as the reverse complement.
GGAAGGCGCACACTCATGAAAATCCTAGAGTGTGCTATACTTACTTCTTGATGCTATACTTACCTTTCCTATATAATAGGAAGGTCTAGCTCTCATATCATTCTTGTGTGGAAAGTCTAGCAGAGTCCTGGAAATCTATATAAGATAGGACTCTGGTCCATACCCTAGTG
>NKZI01001754.1:0-26612 GCA_002370645.1 Metschnikowia sp. 00-154.1 | reverse complement strand
GCCCTATTGACATCACTAATGCAATGCAAGCTTAAGTGCAGGGCACTTAAGGGTGTGTGCGGCATATGAGCCTCATATCACAACACTACTTACTATACTACTTACTACTTACTATACTACTTACTATACTACTTACTACTTACTATACTACTTATTACTTACTATACTACTTACTACTTACTATACTACTTACTACTTACTACTTACTATACTACTTACTACTTAGTACTTACTATACTACTTACTACTTACTATACTACTTACTATACTACTTACTACTTACTATACTAATATAAGCCGTACCCTATACTCACTGCCTGTATATAGAGTATGGAGTGTAGTTTCATAGTACTTTATTGTAATATCTTGTTTACTTGTTTCGTGACGCTTAGAATGGCCATTATTAGGATTCGAAAGCGTAGGCTTAAAATACTGAAAGAGGTAGAGCACTACTTATAGTGGATCTAACAACTAGTATTACCCTATTATACAACTTTACTACTCTACTACTACTCTATTACCCTTGACTTACCAGTTACTCACGATCCATTATCTATTCACTATTCACTAAATACTATTCACTAAATACTATTCACTAAATAGTCTACTATTCACTAGCTAATCTTTCTCCATTCACCAACTACTCTACTATTCACTAACGAATATAATACTTCTCTACTACTACATGCATTAGTTATACTATGTTATAATACTTCTCTACTACTACATGCATTAGTTATACTATGTTATAATACTTCCCTACTACTACATGCATTAGTTATACTATGTTATAATACATATACTGGTACTGCAACTACAATACTACTGTTACGCTACTCTACTCTACTCTATTACTACATATACTATGTTATACTACTTCATCACTCACTACTATCCACCACTCACTACTCTACTAATCTCCAAATACTCTACTATTCACCACTATTCTTCCACTTACTAACCAGTCTTTCATTAATTACTAGTCTTTCATTAATTATCAGTCTTTCATTAATTACTAGTCTTTCATGAACTACTAGACTTTCATTAATTATCAGTCTTTCATTAATTACTAGTCTTTCATTAATTACTAGTCTTTCATTAATTATCAGTCTTTCATTAATTACTAGTAACATTTCAATACCACTACCCCTATAACTACTAGAGTACTATATTTTACCATTCCAATACCAATACTACTATTCTACTACTACTATACTGAATAACTACTACTCTACTGAATAACTACTACTCTACTATTCTACTACTACTCTACTGAATAACTACTACTCTACTACACACTACAGTTACGCTAATCTAGTACTAATCTACTATTCTCATATAATACTACGCCACTAAATTACTACTACATATACATTGTTGGGCACTTACTAGTAACCTGAACTTTGACCTAATATCAGGTTCGGTTTGAACCAGTAGTGTCCTGCATATATTCACATTGGTACACCAAAAACCATATTGTACACCCGTACACCAAATGATTCGCATCAAAAAAAAATGTCACCAAAACCTTCATCCATCCACCAAACTCCCCAACTCCCAACTCCCAACTCCCAACTGATCTACCCCTAATTACCATGAGTTTTCTCCACAATAGCAAGACGCAGCTAAAAGCAGTCAAGCAACTTTCCGCACAAATCTTCGGCGAAACATACAACCCCAATGGAATCCGTAACGGAGCCAAGGTCTTGCGTGCGCCTTTGAAAGGCCCTACGGTGGCATCATACTATGGCGAAAACGACTCTGCGCCTACATTCCATGATTTCAAGGAATGGTTTCCGGAATTGAAGTTGGTGGATCCGAAGGAGGCTTATAGAGTGAAGATGGTTGCTGATAGAAAGAAGAGAAGCAAGGGAGCTCCTAAGAAGAAGAGCAGTTGATCAATTAGTCACGGTCACATGGCTGATCAAATATCATGACTGATCAAATAAGAGTGGAACTATAGTGATGTGATTATGACTGAACAGGTGATTGTTCATGTGATTGTTCATGTGATTGTTCATGTGATTGTTCATGTGACTGTTCAGGTGACTGTTCATGTGACTGTTCAGGTGATTGTTCATGTGATTGTTCAGGTGATTGTTCATGTGACTGTTCAGGTGATTGTTCATGTGATTGTTCATGTGATTGTTCATGTGATTGTTCATGTGACTGTTCAGGTGACTGTTCATGTGACTGTTCAGGTGACTGTTCATGTGACTGTTCAGGTGACTGTTCAGGCGACGAAATTATTCCAGAGGTGCCTCGAGTAGATGCAGTGGAGTTGTGGAATGGCAGAGGGGCAATTGACCGCGTGGGTTTCTATTTTCCGACTAGTGAGCACATCCCAGACATAGACAAACTAGGAAGACTGATCCGACTGACAAACTATTTCTATGGTCATTTTCAGGATTTCAGGATTTTAGGATTCCAGGATTCCAGGAATTTAGGAATTTAGGAATTCACAAGGTCAGTAGTAAAGAAGCAAGCTGATCATGTGATTGTTCATGCGACGGTGACTAATTTGGTAACGATGTGACAGTGACTAATCTGGTGACGATGTGACAGTGACTAATCTGGTGACGATGTGACAGTGACTAATCTGGTGACTATTTGACAGTGATTAATCTAGTGAAGATGTGACAGTGATTAATCTGGTGACGATGTGACGATGTCACGGTGACTAATCTGGTGACTGATCTGGTGACTGATCTGGTGACTCATGAACCATGTGAGGTAAGAGTGGAACTTGTGATTACTCTTGACAAAGTCAGCTAAAATAGGGTCTTATAACTGTCAGGTAACGATGTTTGGGTGACGCAAAGTCAGCCAAGAATGAATCTTGTGACTGTGGTATGACTATGGTCTGTTCTTCGTTGCTTGAATCATGTGACTGTCATATAATCTTACTGTGTGATGTTACTTTCCAAGGGGCCATGTTACTTTCAAAAGGGCCATGTTACTGTCAATGGTTGTGACTGTCAACAGTTGTTACTGTCAGAATGTTCATGTGACTATGATATGTTCTTGTTGGTTTGATCATGGACTGTGACATTGGTGTGATCAATCTCTTAGTGTCATGTGACTATGATGTCTTGTCTGCTCATGTGACTCAATGTCTATTTTGGGCTATCAGGTGAATCCATGTCTATTTTGAGCTATCATGTGACTGCCATCTTCTTTTGCAATCAAGTGACTACATCTCTACTTTGGCCAACCAGATTACATTATGGATATGTTATGATATCTTGGAGTGATCAAGTCTGTGTCATGTGACTGTCGTGTAACTCTTCCCAAGGGTTCATAAGTGTGATTTGTCTTATTTTCTCTGATCATGTGACTGATAACTCCATATTACAGTGGTTGACTGGAATATGTTCTTATTTGGTCTGGTCTTGTGACTCGTGATGTTACTGTTCTTACTTGGTCTAGTCATGTCATTAGTGATATTCTTGTTCTTACTTGGTGTGATCATTTGACTGCTTGTGTCTACTTGGTCCTTTCACGTGACTACAATATGACCATTCACTGCATACGACTGTCTTTTTGTTACTATGTCACTCTTGGAGTCATGTGATGCTGGAGTCATATGATTATTTGACTCTATGTGCTTGGTCTGTTCACGTCACCTTCCTGTATATATCCTTCCGTTTGTTCTGAAACGTGTCTGTGACTTCATGCTCCGTCAAAGTATCTTCCAAAGGCCATTTTCTGGCCGTCTCATTGGCCACTTGCTGTGGAACCAAATTTTCATTGGGCACTGACGTCAAGTGTGATAATGGCCTGCACACACGCCGCCAGAGGGGGCCTCCGGGCGTATCCTCCACTAAACTTACAGCCAAAGTCTCTTCTTCAATAGAAAACCTGACCGTACTAAAAGAATACCGACTCGTAGCTAGGATTATCGGTGTGCCTGCATGTAGCACCAGCACGTGATCGTTATAGGCCACAACGTACCCACCGTCCACCACGAACACATCCAAGAACTTCAGGTCGCCGAAAACACACATTTCCGGTACGAGTTTCGGCAGCGCCCCGGATTGCCGTTGGAATATACAAATGTTCTTTTCAGAGGCGATCACGTGACGCCCCCCGGATGTCATGCTCTGTTTCCACCGGAACTTGGCCGGGGGGATCCGCGCCAACCGCGAGTACTTGATCTCCAAATCGAGGTCCCGGAAATGCGACCAAATGATACCCTCGGAAAGCATCACTTGCTCCGGTTTTCCCTGCAGAAGACTTTGAATATCGATCACCTGCATAGTTATGGCCAGCGCACGACCCAGGTCGAAAAGCTCATCGTACTTCACAATATAGTCACATTCCTGCAGCCAAGGACCGGGTCCAAGCCCCCAGAGACACCCAAACTCAGTGGCGTCACGTGCTGCAGCCACAAGCGTAGGGTGTGCCACGTGACCCTCGGTCACGCCGCTGGTCACGTGACCTCGTTGATGTATGCCATACAAGTTGTATACACGGACATCTGCCCCACCCAAACAGGATTCCGGGTCAACCAGCAGAAGCCACATACCCGATTGCGACCATTCCCATTTAGCCGCAGTTCCCACAGCCAGAGGAAGTTCTAGGGATACGAGGCGAGAGCACGTGACACCATCGGTATAGAAGTGGGAGATCCGAGGGCTTGTAGAGGGCAGGCGGCGCGCAGCCAGGTTTTTAGGGTGGTACGGTTGAGCCACGACTGACCAGAGTCGGGGTTTGGTCGGATGAAAGATCACGTGACTGCACGGTTTGGCCACCGTCACGAGGGCCTGTGTGCATAATAGCGAGTAGACCTTCATGTGGAGGTTTATGCGGGAAAATACCGCTAGCATGGTGGAGTTTATGTAGGACCCAGTAGCTAGGGGTGTAGTTCCGGGGGTGGTTCCGGGGGTGGTTCCGGGGGTAGTAGAACCGAGGGACGACGCCGGTGTGGTCGTCTCCGGAAATGTTCCCGAATTTGACCTCAGATGAGAAGTGGCCGGAATTGCAGGGAACCACTGGAACCGGTCGATGCCCACCCCGTCTACCTCGATTACCCCCGGTTCAACCCCGGCCAATTCAATCACCACCACCAAATTGATGCCGCCACACGTGACCAGAACTGCATACTTCAGCGACCGGTTTCCCGGAAGCACATGTTCCCATTCAACCTGGTGTACCGTAATCGGCAGACCCGAGGGCGGCACTGTATCATGTCTCCGGCCATGGTCGGTGAAGACTTTTCGAAGATTGTGGAAAATAGGTGGGGTGCTTGTATGCAAGATCAGGTGGACCTGAACAGATTCTTTGGATACCACTGCAACGTAGTGTCCGCACCGAGAAAGCAGCGGAGTCATCAGCCGAATGCAATAATATGTTTCAGGTTGGTTTTGGATTTGGCGGTGTAATATTGATGGCTGTCTATCTGCAGTCTGGCGGTGTTTCAGATCATGCACGGTGTAAGGATGTTATGTAGGAGAAAGTTTATGTGCAGTATGCCTGTTAAACAGCAAGAAAGAACTCTGTTAGGAATCACCAGTTGTGTGTAATTGACGGTGGTTTATCGTTTGTCTGTGTACTGAAACCACGCGCAATGCTATGCGCCGGCATATAAGGAATATCAAACACATCCGTACACCACAGGCCCCCTTCCACATTCAAAATCTCCTTTCACACCAAAAAACACTAAAACTTCAGTAAACAAAATTTTCCTCAAATACCAAAATGTATCCAAATACTCACATTTTTCCTGCACTGAATAAGCTCCTGCCGTCATTTGAAGCGTCTTCGTTTCGGAAAGACGTGTGATCCTGCACATAGCCCCCCGCGCAACAACAACATCTTCAAACAATCCTCCTACCACACACACTTATCGGTCCAACAGTATAGGAGGCCAGTACACCAGCACATCCTTACGTTCATCCTTTTGCCTTGTTCATCTATACACTTTGTTCTATATACAGTCCCGTTCCTGCTGCCAGCAGTACATTCCGTTGCTCACTACATCCCTTCATACGCATTTATCCTTTATGAATCGTTATGCCGCCTAAAAAACCTGCTCTGAGAGGCCGTGGCAGGCCGAGGAAGGTGGTCAAGAACGGAGAAAGCGGCCAAAGCAGCAAAAACAGTGAAAAAAGCGGGAAAAATAGTGAAAATCCGGCCAAAAACGGTGGAAACCCGCCCAAGAACGCCCAAAATAGCCTTCCTGGAATCAAATACGTTGCCCTGCGCCATGATTTTAGTTCTGACGAATCCGAAGACTCCATAAACCCCCCACAACGGTCCAGCCAGCCCCAGTCTATGTTGGGCCTGCACAATACTCTCAAACAGCTCCTATCTGCCGGAAACGGTCCCATTCCGGAGCCCTCCGACTCAATGAAGACGCCTACCAAGCGGAAAATGCCTCCTAGGGCGCGTCAGGTGGTTGTTTCAAGTGATTCGCCCATCAATTCGGCCAGCACGCCGATTTCCCGCTTGAAAAGAGCCACAGCGCAGCTCAATTCGCCCGACAATTGGGCCCCATCGCCAGTATTCTTTAATGATGATAAGGAGGGGCTTCCGCCTTCGAAACGGAGTCGGAGCGGTTTCAAAGCGGCAAAAACGGGCAAAAACAGCGGGTCTGCGGCGGAAAAAACGCTGAAAACGGCCAAATCCTCCGCAACTGCCCGGAAAAAGAAGCAAAAAGACCCCCAAATCACGTCCCGAGACCAATATAGCGACCAGGATCAATTTAAGGCCCAGGATCAATATAGCGACCACGAAAGGCCCCAGTCTCCAGCATCCCCTAATGAGTACTCGGAAACAGTGACCCACCACCTAATCAACCTCACAGCAGACGAGTCCGACTTCATCCCTAACAAAAGGCGCTCCTCCTACAACAACAGGGGCAAACGGCAACTGTCGGTGGGAAACGGGTACTCGTCTAAACCACATGCGCAGGTTTCCGCCCAAGAATACTACAAACTGTTAGACCCCTCGATCCCCGAACCTAACCAAATGCGGCAGCTTTTGACGTGGTGTTTCAAAAAATCACTAGAGTCTACGGAAGACCCTGATATGCTGGTCAACAAAGATGCAGAAACAGCCAAAGGAATCGCCAAAATCATCAAGCACGAGCTACTTACAGATTTGGCAAATGGCACTATTTCCACCAGCTGGTATAGTTTAAAGGATTCACCCACAGAATTGGCGGGCAAAAGGGTGGTCAAGCCTAACCCTTTGAACGAGTCCAATAAGGAGAGTATTGAGGTGTTTAAGCGCAAACTCCGGCTGTTGGAGCTAGAAAAGCTACAGTGGAGAGAGGCGCTTGAATCTAATCTCCGGAAGATCCAGGGTTTGACTAGAATTGATAGAGAGAAAAAGGAGGAAAGGGGACAGAATTTAGAGGATTTAAGGGCATCAAAAGGTACGGCTTTGGAAGGGCTGGGTTTAGACAGTACGGCTTTGAAAGTTACGGCTTTGAAAGGTACGGATTTGGAAAGTACAACTCTGGGAATGGAATTCCTACGAGAGTATCTCCAGACTCGGGACGGTGGAAAGGAGATCTGTGTGCAGGTATTGGAACCCAAAACCACAATTTTGGAGAAAATGGAGCATTCGGCAAAAGAAGCAGAGAAAATGCTCCAAAATAACCTCCCCTCCAACATGGACCAGCTCTTTTACATCGTGTACCAGCTCAAACAAAGCCTTGGGCTTGTGGACCGTGTGCAACAGGAACTCTTGGATGCACAGGTTTCCGAATTGGTTAAGACCTTCATGAACCGAAACGAACAAAGTGACAGGTGGAGTCACGTGTCCACCAAAAACCTAATGAAGGGCATAGCCCGTCTCGACCTGTCCAAAAGGAGAGTGTGACCATGGCACACCTTTATACAGGGACATCTACACCATTTCTTTTGGTAGGGTTCCCCTATGGGTCTATGTTTTTGTTTGATCATGTGATCTCTAATGTGGAATGATTCTATTCTACTCATACTAATGATGTGGTTCTTGGAGCTGATTGGATCTCGAGTCAAAGGATTCAGTGGAGGATTCAGTGAATGATCAAGTGGTTTTCGGTAGACTAAACTTGAAGTCAATTTTCAGTGAATACCAGGGCTCCAACTTGAGTTTTAGTCGATTTAAGGCTAGGTCGGGAACAGCTTAAACTCGAATCTTAGTCGTGTTAAGGCTAAGTGTGAATTCAAGTCTCAGTTGATTTGAGGCTAAGTCAGAAATCAATTCTTGGTCGTGTTAAGGCTAAGCCAATTCAAGGGTTAAGAGGCATTGTCGAGAATTATTAATCACTGGACAGTCTATTGGTCCTCTCCGTTCTTCTTTTTGGAAGTATCTAGGAAAACTAGAGTCAGTGTTCAAGCGATGGTCTTATATTCTCGATATCTGCTCTTTTCATACTGAAACAATTACGGTACCGTTGGATGCAGATATTGAAGATGAAGTTGGAAGTCCTGTTTGATTTAAGTCAGGTTGGAATCAGTTTGGATATATGGCCGACCTGAGATTAGCTTTTCTGACTCTCAGTTTTCTTGACTGACCGTCTTACCTTTACTGACCCAGGATTACCTTTACTGACCCGAGATTACCTTTACTGACTCTCTTTTACCTTGATTGACCGTCTTATTTTGACTGACCCTCAGCTACCTTGACTAAACATCGATTACCTCGATCAATGTCTTTAATCGTGAAGATCTGCAGACTCAAACATTATAGATGAATTAGTCTCCTTGGTCGTTTGACGTGTGAGTACGTGAATACGGGAATACCTGAATACCTGAATACCTGAATACGTGGATTCGATACGTGAAAACGTGAACAAGTGGGTTCGTGAATTCATGACCAGCATTAGAGATGCGACTGACTGGGGTATGAAGACCAAGTGCTAGCATTATGTGTCTCTGTTATTGTGGCTGGTTTTCTTCCTTTCTTCCTGTCTTCCTGTCTTCCTGTCTTCCCATCTTCCCGTCTTCCCATCTTCCCGTCTTCCCGTCTTCCCGTCTTCCCATCTTCCCGTCTTCCTGTCTTCCCATCTTCCCGTCTTCCCATCTTCCCGTCTTCCTGTCTTCCCATCTTCCCGTCTTCCCATCTTCCCGTCTTCCCATCTTCCCATCTTCCCGTCTTCCCATCTTCCCATCTTCCCGTCTCTGACTGTCTGTTAGACAGGACTAAACTTGTATAATAATGTACACTACTACCTGATCACATATCAGACAAAGATTAACCAATAATCTCCGTTTCTTACCAATGTAATCTACTATATATAATCATAATATATGTCATAAAACGAGAGCATCCGAAAAATATATAAATGACACAATAGCTAATTACTACCATCTACTATCTACTACACTACTATCTACTACACTACTACACTACTACACTACTACACTACTACACTACTACACTACTACACTACTACACTACTACACTACTATTTGATCCACCATAAGTAGTGCTCCCTACTAATATAACTTGAGCGTGTCTAATCCGAATGGTGACCATTCCATAACGTCACTTCTCTACCATCATTGTATGAGGTAGCAGGATATTGTTAATTCTAGTGTTCGTCTAGTACTTAGATCATGCAAAACCTTTCTACCCAAGTGGAACTATCGGGAACTTCTTTAGGCGGCCACATCAGGTCCAAACTACATTTGGCCTCTTTTTACGTCACTCAAATCTGGTATGAGTGATGGTTAACCAATTAGAGATTCTTAGTCTGAAAGTCTCAGTCACTCAGTCCCAGTCTAAGAGTCTGAGTAGTCAGTAATAGTAGTTCTAGTAGTCAGTAGTAGTTCTAGTAGTCAGTAGTCAGTAATAGTAGTTCTAGTAGTCAGTAGTAGTTCTAGTAGTCAGTAGTAATTCTAGTAGTCAGTAGTAGTAATAGTAGTCAGTAATAGTAGTTCTAGTAGTCAGTAGTACTAGTAGTAGTAGTCAGTAATAGTAGTCAGTAATAGTAGTAGTAGTCAGTAATAGTAGTCAGTAATAGTAGTCAGTAGTCAGTAATAGTAGTCAGTAATAGTAGTCAGTAATAGTAGTAATAGTAGTCAGTAATAGTAGTAATAGTAGTCAGTAATAAATAGTGAGTAGTCAGTAGTACTAGTAGTACTAGTAGTACTAGTAGTACTAGTAGTCAGTAATAAATAGTGAGTGAGTAGTAATAGTGAGTACAGTGTTTTTCAAAACTATTCAAACCACACTAACAAAATTCAACAAACCAAGAATTCAAAAAGTTTCGTACCCCTTCGCATAGTCTTTCAAACCAAATGGTATAATGTTTCACACCATTTTTCATTAGAATTCAATATTCAATATAATTCTGAAATCTTAAATCTGGACGATTGCCTCATATTTACTACATTTGGGAATCTTGCAGTATCAATCAAGGGTCAAAACGGGCGGAACTAAACACTGTATATACCAGTGTAAGTGACAGGCATTATTGCACTGGGTCTGGAACGCCCGGTCGGCATTATGCGAAGAAGCAATGGACACTAGCAGTAGGAACGAGTATTGGAAGAGAAGCTGTGGGACTTCCGATGGGTCGATGCCGTCAATGTTGATGGCGTAATGGAGGGGAGGGTAGTATCTATGCGCGTTGTTACGTGTAGCCTGAGTTACTAGACAAGATATACTAGTACCCTCTATGCTGACTCACTCATTATTTACTACTCACTCACTATTTACTACTCACTCACTATTACTCACTACTCACTACTCACTACTCACTCACTACTCACTACTCACTACTCACTACTCACTCACTACTCACTATTACTCACTACTCACTCACTACTCACTACTCACTCACTACTCACTACTCACTACTCACTACTCACTCACTACTCACTCACTACTCACTACTCACTCACTACTCACTCACTATTTACTACAGTGTTGTTCAAAACTATTCAAACCAGCACTACAAAATTAAACAAACCAATAATTCAAAATGTTTCAAACAACTCTAGCAAAATTAAACAAATCAATACATTCAAAATGTTTCGTACCCCTTCTTATATCCTTTCAAACCAAATGGTATAATGTTTCATACCAAGTTTCATTAGAATTCAATATTCTGAAATCTTAAATCTGCAGGATTGCCTCATATGTATTACATTTGGGAATCTTGCAGTACCACATTTAGGAATCTTGCAGTTTTACATTTAGGAGTCTTGCAGTTTTACATTTAGGAGTCTTGCAGTTTTACATTTAGGAGTCTTGCAGTACCACATTTAGGAATCTTGCAGCATCAATCAAGGGTCAAACCGGAACGGACGGAACATAAACTGATTTCCTTATTTTTTTATTCTGTATACAGTGTTTTTCAAAACTCTTCAAACCAGCGCCACAAAATGTTTCGAACCAAAAAGACAAAATGGTTCAAACCACAAATTAAAAAAATTAAACAAACCAATAATTCAAAATGTTTCGTACCCCTTCGCACAACCTTTCAAACCAAATGGCATAATGTTTCATACCAAGTTTCATTAGAATTCAATATGCAATATAATTCTGAAATCTTAAATCTGGACGATTGCCTCATATTTACTACATTTGGGAGTCTTGTAGTACCAATCAAGGTTCAAAATGGACGGAACTGAACTTGTTTCCATGTTCTCCTGAACATAACAACTTATTAGGAGTGTACGAAATTTTTTGATTTATTGGTTTATTTAATTTTGCCGCGCTGGTTTGAACCATTCTGACTTCTTGGTTCGAAACATTTTGTTGCGCTGGTTTGAATAGTTTTGAAAAACACTGTACATCCCTAACCAGTTACTATATACAGGATAACAAGCATCCCAGTCCAGTTCAGTTCAGTTCCATCCGTTTTGACCCTTGATTATTACTGCAAGACTCTCAAATGTAGTACATATGAGGCAATCGTCCAGATTTAGGATTTCAGAGTATTGAATTCTAATGAAAGTTGGTGTGAAACATTATGCCATTTGGTTTGAAAGGATGTGCGAAGGGGTACGAACCTTTTTGAATTATTGGTTCGAAACATTTTGTAGTGCTGGTTCGAAACATTTTGTAGTGCTGGTTTGAATAGTTTTGTCGCGCTGGTTTGAATAGTTTTGTCGCGCTGGTTTGAATAGTTTTGAAAAACACTTGTACTACTCACTCACTATTTACTACTCACTATTTACTACTCACTATTTACTACTCACTATTTACTACTCACTATTTACTACTCACTATTTACTACTCACTATTTACTACTCACTATTTACTACTCACTATTTACTACTCACTATTTACTACTCACTATTTACTACTCACTATTTACTACTCACTATTTACTACTCACTATTTACTACTCACTATTTACTACTCACTATTTACTACTCACTATTTACTACTCACTATTTACTACTCACTATTTACTACTCACTATTTACTACTCACTATTTACTACTCACTATTTACTACTCACTATTTACTACTCACTATTTACTACTCACTATTTACTACTCACTATTTACTACTCACTATTTACTACTCACTATTTACTACTCACTATTTACTACTCACTATTTACTACTCACTATTTACTACTCACTATTTACTACTCACTATTTACTACTCACTATTTACTACTCACTATTTACTACTCACTATTTACTACTCACTATTTACTACTCACTATTTACTACTCACTATTTACTACTCACTATTTACTACTCACTATTTACTACTCACTATTTACTACTCACTATTTACTACTCACTATTTACTACTCACTATTTACTACTCACTATTTACTACTCACTATTTACTACTCACTATTTACTACTCACTATTTACTACTCACTATTTACTACTCACTATTTACTACTCACTATTTACTACTCACTATTTACTACTCACTATTTACTACTCACTATTTACTACTCACTCATTATTCATTACTACTCACTATTTACTACTCACTATTTACTACTCACTATTTACTACTCACTATTTACTACTTACTCACTATTTACTACAGTGTTTTTCAAAACTATTCAAACCAGCACTACAAAATGTTTCGAACCAATAATTCAAAAAGGTTCGTACCCCTTCTCACATCCTTTCAAACCAAATGGCATAATGTTTCACACCAACTTTCATTAGAATTCAATATAATTTTGAAATCTAAAATCTTAGGTCTGGACGATTGCCTCATATGTATTACATTTGGGAGTTTTGCAGTACCAATCAAGGGTCAAAACGGACGGAACTAAACTCAACTGGACTGGGTTCCTTGCTATCCTGCACATAACAAATTATTAGGAGTGTACGAAATTTTTTGATTTATTGGTTTATTTAATTTTGCCGCGCTGGTTTGAACCATTCTGTTTTGTTGGTTCGAAATATTTTGTCGCGCAGGTTTGAATACTTTTGAAAAACACTGTAAGTATAGGTTGCAACTTGTGTTTCAGTATATATATTAATATACAGGGATACGTAAGTTGTACCTTACAAGACCGAAGTCTTAGGACGGGGTGCGGACTCCGCTTGGTATTTATCCACTCGTCTATGACTTGCACAGCCCTATTGTCTGCATACAACATATCCACGAAGTACCTCACCTCCGTGTTGACAAATAGTGAGTAGTAGTAGTAGTCAGTAGTAGTAGTCAGTAGTAATAGTAGTAGTAGTAATAGTAATAGTGAGTAATAGTAGTAGTAGTAGTAGTAGTAATAGTGACTAGTAATAGTGAGTAGTCAGTAGTAATAGTAATAGTGACTAGTAATAGTAATAGTAATAGTGACTAGTAATAGTGACTAGTAATAGTGACTAGTAGTAGTAATAGCTGGTATTGCAGCGTAGTATACCTCTTACTGTACATAGCACTTTTGACCGCGAAATGTTTTGACCATGCTATCAGTAGTGCTATCAGTAGTGGTAGAAATAACAGACTAATAGTCAATAGTAATAGCAAGTGGTATATATCAAGAATGTCTTCACCCTGGCAATGTTCCATCCACGATATACAGGGACTTGGTTAAAGAGAATCATGAATCCTACCCTATCCTATCCTAACAATGGTTAGACTTTCGTTGTACAAAGTACTATGATTGACATGATACGGAGTATTATTATGGACGTAATATAGAGTTTGTATTGGCCATCCTAATACTTCGTACCATGATGATAATCCTTATGGTTGTTCTTATGGGGAGTTTTCGATGTCAATTGATAAATCAGAGGTACCAGGATAATATGATGAGTTAGAACAATGGTGACTAGGCGACACTATTGTCAGTTACTTAAGTATCACGACTCAACCTCTACCTATCACGACCCAACCTCTACCTATCACGACTCAACCTCTACTAGCCGGAATCCTCCCTCTGGAGAACCATCGACGGTGGAGTGAAAATGAGTATGTGGCAGTGTAAAATACAACACGAACAATTGAATATTTCTCTCTATTTCTCTCTATTTCTCTCTATTTCTCTTTATTATATCTCTAAAATTATTCGAATAATGAAGCGGAAATTATGAGTTTTGTCTGTTGTGACGGGTTTTTGGTTATGTGCCCGGCTCGCACATTGACTCACCATTTAATACTATAGTCATAGTAAACAGAGTACCTGACGTAACAATAAGAATCAAACATAGACTATGTATTACTATGTAGACTATGTATTACTATATAGACTATGTATTACTATATAGACTATGTAGACTATGTAGACTAGGTATTACTATTCAGACTATGTATTACTACGTAGACTACGTAGACTATGTAGACTATGTAGACTACGTAGACTATGTATTACTATGTAGACTATGTATTCCTATGAAGACTATGTATTACTATGAAGCCTATGTATTACTATATAGACTATGTATTACTATATAGACTATGTATTACTATATAGACTATGTAGACTATGTAGACTAGGTATTACTATTCAGACTATGTATTACTATGAAGCCTATGTATTACTATATAGACTATGTAGACTACGTAGACTATGTATTACTATGAAGCCTATGTATTACTATATAGACTATGTAGACTAGGTATTACTATTCAGACTATGTATTACTACGTAGACTACGTAGACTATGTAGACTATGTAGACTACGTAGACTATGTAGACTATGTAGACTATGTAGACTATGTAGACTATGTAGACTATGTAGACTATGTATTACTATGTAAACTATGTATGTATCAAATCCACCATAGGTAGCGATCCACCTATGAAGAAATTATGAAGCCTCTCTGCCTGATGAAATGACCACTGCTACTCTGCCTTCTACTCTACCTTTTACTCTGCCTCCTTTTTAGCCTTCTTTTTAACCTCCTTTTTAGCCTTCTTTTTAGCCTCCTTGTCAGCTTCATTTTAAGCCTCTTTTCAGTCTTCATGGTATGAATATCTGAATGGCCTGAGTGGAGTAGACCAAGACCATTGATTGCTAACAAGTATTCCGTAGCGATTCCTTTTCGTGAAAATACTAAAAAAGTAGCTCAGATCTCTTCCTTCGAGAAATTATCAACCAATAAAGATAACTGAGTAGTTAACAATACACCAAGAATTTAACACTATGACTATGTAGACTATGTAAACTATCTATGACTATGTAGACTGTCTATGACTATCTATGACTATGTAGACTAGGTAGACTAGGTAGACTAGGTAGACTGTCTATGACTATATATGACTATGTATTTCTAGGTATTACTATTTATGACTAGGTATTACTAGGTAGACTAGGTAGACTATGTAGACTAGGTATGACTATGTAGACTATGTAAACTATCTATGACTATCTAGACTACCTATGACTATGTAGACTAGGTCTGATGTTAGGTTCTTTAATACTTTTATGCCTAAACTTGTATTCGTTGATGGATCTTCAAAGAGAGGAACCGAAATGGCTTATATCACTTTGAGAGAAACGTAGCATCAAAAAACTCTCCACTAGAATAATGGTAAGGATTGTTCCAGAATATTCGAAAAGACCATTATAAAACTTCATACAACGATGGTCATGGCACGGCCTTTACAATGGTCATAACAATCGGACTGAGAGGCTTCATAATACCTCCATAGGGAGGTCACTACTTTTGGTGGATCTGACAATTACTATGGAGACTATGTAGACTATGTAGACTATGTAGACTATGTAGACTTTGTATTACTATGTAGGCTAGGTATTACTATGTAGACTAGGTATTACTATCTATGACTATGTAGACTATGTAGACTATGTAGACTACCTATGACTATGTAGACTAGGTATTACTATCTATGACTATGTAGACTAGGTAGACTAGGTAGACTATGTAGACTAGGTAGACTATGTAAACTATCTATGACTATGTAGACTGTCTATGACTATCTATGACTATGTAGACTACGTAGACTATGTAGACTATGTAGACTATCTATGACTATGCTCATTGATGGTTCCTCCAAGAGGGAAATCAGAGAGGCTTATATTACTTTGAGAGAAAACGTGATATTCGAAAAACTCTCCTGTAGAACAAAAGTATGGATTGTTCTAGAATAGCCATGATTATACGAAGTACTAAATGATGATGACCAATGCAAACTCCGTATCACGTCCGTCGTAGTATTTCAATCGCACTCATCATAGTACTTCGTACAATAATGACCTGGTCATTGTTAAGATCAGATAGACTAGGCTTTATAATACATCTATAGACAGGGACTTGCCTATGGTGGATCTAACACTATGTATTACTATGTAGACTAGCTATTACTATATCTGGTATTTCGGAGTATTTCTGAGTATCTTGAAAATAAGTCTTGGTAGCAAGTAATGGTATGGTGAGGTGGTACTTTTTACTGACTACTTTTTACTGACTACTTTTACTGACTACTTTTTACTGACTACTTTTACTGACTACTTTTTACTGACTACTTTTACTGACTACTTTTACTGACTACTTTTACTGACTACTGACTACTGACTACTTATTACTGACTACTTATTACTGACTACTTATTACTGACTACTTATTACTGACTACTTATTACTGACTACTGACTACTGACTACTGACTACTGACTACTGACTACTGACTACTCACTAATTAGTAGGTAGAACTCAAAGAGATAAGCTTTTACACGTATATACTGGCGAGCGAGTGATCTCTAGGACCATTCTAGTGTACCACTAGCCAACGCTACTACTTCACTGGGTATTAGTTTTGGTCACTATATATCAATAGTAGTGGTTGGTCTTAGTTTTGGTCACTAGATCACTAATAATGGCTTTGGTATTGACTCTTTAGTGACTATTTTCTTTACTTATCACTGGATCGACGTGCTGTTCTCAAGACTACCGCTGATTGCTGATTAATTTTTTTTACGCTATAGTTATACGACGTAACTCTGGCACTAGGAGTCGAACGCCTCGGCCATGGTCACCAACCGCTTGATGCCCGTGAGCCAGTTGCCGGCCTCGCTGGCGTGGTTGGTGCTGAGCTCCTGGTTCAAGGCTGCAGCATTGGCAAAGTCCTTTGCATCCAATGCAGACGCCAATTTGCTCAACGACTCCACCATTCCACCTGATAACTTAGAGCTGCTCAAATCGCTAAATAAGAGGTTGAGACGCTTCTCCATATCCGTCACGTGCTTGGAGTACTTGGGAGGTGCGGCCGGTTTGATGCGGCCCAACACCGCCTTAAACGACGTCTGGATTCCTGAAGCCTCGGAACTAGAAGCCTCAGGGTTTAAAGTTTCGGGATTTTGTGCTGGGGCTGTTGGGACTGCTGGGGCTGCTGGTGCTGCCGCCTTTGGCTTCATTGGGGGACCTGGAATGGTAGGTGCAGATACTTGAGCCACCGATTGCTGAGGTGGTGCATATTGGTTGGAAGGTGCTCTGCTTTGTGCTGGCGTGGAGCTTGGGGCGTATTGGTTTTTTGGGGGTCCAGCAATGGATGCCTGAGGTGGTGGTGCATACTGACCTGCCCCTCCGTTCACTGGCCCATTAGGTGCATTGACTGCATTGGCTGGCCCATTGGATGTCCCATTTGGAGGTGCATATTGGTTGTTGGGGCTTCTGCTGGACACTGGTGCGTACTGTCTGGGAGTTGTTTGCCGGGATTTAGGCCCGATTGGAGGTGTACTAAATGCGTTTCCTAGAGGTACAGCTGCTGTGGGTGGTGCAAGTCCCGTTGGAGGTGGTGCAATTCCTGTTGCAGGGACCACAGGAGTCACGTTTCCAGATGGCACATTGGACAATTTGGGCTGGTATGGGTTATTCGACTGCGATCCCCTTCTGGACCCCGCTGCTGGTCTGGACACAGGTGGAGGAGGTGCAAATGTCTGTGGAGAAGGTTTGCTCAAAGGAGGCCCATTCTGTCCCATACTCAGTGACGAGATAGTTCTTCCTTGGCCGGGTCTCCGGGGTCCAGTGCCGAAAGAAGGCGTGTTGGAGGGTGGAGGCGTGTATGGGTTCAGCACGGGTTTGGAGGCCGTTGGGGCCACGAAATTGTTCAGAGGAGGGGCTGCATAGGTGATTTTGGCCGAAGGCGTAGCTGCAAGTGCATATGGGTTCTTTGGTGCACTCTTTGGTACCGAGTTGAACCCTGCTGCTGCACCTGCTCCAACGGCTCCAATTGGAGCATTCGTCACCAGCCCTGACGAACTGAGTGCAGGAGAAACAGGCTCTGCTGGTGCATACTTGCCACTAGGCGCGAGCCCTGGAGTTCCCGGAGCTGACCCTTTGGTCACCACTCTATTCTTGGGTGGAGGAGGCTGGAGTTGGCTCAGTGGCTGTCTTGAAATTGGGAGTTTGGGGGTAGGAGCCACCGGTTTCGAGGGAGAATTCACAAAGCCCAAGCCCAAAGCAGAAGTTGGAGCCGGAGTACGACGTGCGGCTGGCTTGGGTGCTTTGAACGTATCAGGCAAGTCGTTCCAGCCATCGGTCTCGTTCTTCTTGGATGTAGGCGGAGGAGGCACGGAAGCTTGCGTGGCATTACCGTAAATTCCTGCTGCTGGCTGCTGGGCATAAGACGAAGGCTGGGTGAAGGCTGGGGTTGCTGGTGGAGGAACCACCCCAACTGGAGCTGCTGCACCTCCTTGGACTCCACTGAAAGAAGGCCGTTTTTCCTCGGGGTTGGGGTTGTAAGGGTTGAAAGCTGGGACTCCAGAAACTGGGGCTCCTCCTGCTGTTGTGGCTGCGGCAGCTGGAACATATGGGTTTGCTGCCCCACCATGTCCTGCTGGTGCATAGCCCTGGTTCAAAGGCACTACAGTAGAAGATGGAGTTCTGGAAGGACCGGCAGGTGCGACAATAGAAGGTTTATGGGCCACGCTGTAGCGGGCAGCTCTAGCCGCATGGCCATTTCCAGGCCCATTTGCAGCCTTTTTGCTGGCTGTTGCGGTGGACGTTCCGGTAGCCTTAGCAATGCGATCCTTTTCAGTCTTCAAACCAGCAAAATCTTCGGGCAAAATGGCCATGAATTGGTCCGCAAGCTCGAAAAACCCGCTCGAAGCAGCCAAATTGGTGAACTCAAAGATGGCCTCGCAAACAGGCTCAATGGCAGGTCCAGAGAGTGGGCCAGAAAGCTTCGAAATCGACCGGTAAACCGAGAGTTTCTCCACAAATCCAGACAAAGCCAAGTACTTGGCATCGTGAGGAGACGAGATCTTTTCTGTTTCCGTCTGCAACAAAGTCTCCTCGAGTTTAGGCAAATCGCCAAGCCAAATGGCTGACACCTTGTCCAAAGCATTGCCAGCCAAGTAGCACGTAAAAGCATTGTCTCTGTTGGCCTTGTTCGAAGAGTCGTGCAGCATGACCCGGTCTCCCAACTCCACCATTCTGTGGTTGAAGTCCTCTTCATCCTTGCAGAAGGATGATATACTGGCTGCAATGTCTTTCCAGTCGGAGATATCTGCATTGGCCACGATATCCGAGATATCCTTGTAGGAGGCGGAGTAGATCAAGCGGGAAGTCACGTTGGAGCCGGCTTTCAGAAAGTAATGGTTTTTCACCTTGTTTCTGATTTCCTCGCTCTGGTCCAAGGCCAAAATCAATGCCTCCGTCAACTTCCCCTCCTGTAAACATAATGAAACTGCATCGGGGATCTTGTAGTTCAAGAGCAACTTGGCCAAGTGAGATTCCACGCCCGACTCCGCTTCTTTGTGAATCTTAAAGTCACCTGTAGGTACATACAAGTCAGCACCGGAGCTTTTTTTGTCCTTCATATCCTTGGAAAGATTGGAGAAGAACTCGTCGTCATTTTCAGGATCCAAAGCTGGCTCGTCGCTCAATAATTCGGCATCAAGATCCAAAGCAGACTTGGAAGGAGAGACTTCGTCCACCAAAGTCTTGAAAAAAGCACCTTTTCCTTGGCTCTCCAACTTTTGCAATACCTCCCAGTCAGCCTTATCAGAAGAGGAGCCCGAGGCTCTTGCAGACACGATTTTAGAAAAGTCATTGGACTTGATAGCTTCCAGCAACTCGGCCAAAACGTAGTTGGCAGGGTTTTTCGAAAGAAATTTTGACACATCCACCCGGCCCTTGCCGTCGGAGTTATGTATAGTTACAAGCTTGGAGCCAAAGCCAAAACTGGCACTGCAGGGTCGCTTGAGCCATACTGGAGCCTGTTGCACCTCGAACACAGCCTGTTGCACCTCCGTGGTAGCGATGTTGGACCAGAACTCATCGTCGTTATTAGAACGCACTTTCTCGGAAACAGGCGGAGAGGTATCTTGCAAGGTCTGGATGACAATCTTGGCATCGAAAGATGCAGTAGCAATGACATCCGGGGCTCTAGGAGCAAAGCGGGTCAAGAACGCCCAGTTGGCAGCACTGGGGTACTCGCCAAGCTTTACGCCCGTGATGGGGTTCCACAACTTGGTGGTATTGTCTTTTCCGGAGGAAATCAACAAGTTGGGGTCTTGCACGCACCAATCCAACGATAACACACCTTTGGTGTGGCCCTCCAAAATGGCTTCGGGCTCGGAAGCATTCCGCAAGTCCCACAGCATGATAATAGGACACAGGTCGCTCTGACTGGCGGTAATTAACTTGGTCAGCTGCGTAGGGTGCCATGCCACGTGCGAAAAGTCTGCACGGCCCAAAGGACCATTGTATGATAAGTGCAACACCTCTCTCTTCAGCTTCAAGTCCCAAATACTGGTATATCCAGCATTGCTGGTGGAGGCCATGATATGCGGCACGGTATTGTTCCATGCTACACAGGAAATCTCATCCATAGGAGTCATGGGTCTGCCCGGAATAAACGGGTCATCAAACGTCTTCAAGTCCCACACAAAAATCTGGCCCTGCAGGCCACCGGAGGCCAATATGTGGGGCTGGAGCGGGTTGAACAGCAAAGACTTGGCGGCACCCGAGTGTTTCTTTGAAGAGTGGATAGTGGCACTTTGCAACGAGCCTTGTTTGATCAAAGTTTCAACATTGTAGAATTCCACAGCACCGGTTTCAAGTGCTGCCACCAACACTCCGTGCAGGTAGGAGTCGAAGGGCGACAGCCATGCCAAGGCATGGAACTTGTGGTCGACGTGGGTAGAGAAAATCGGGGTAGCGGACAGAGGCCCAAAAGGGTCCCAGATCTCCAAGTTGGAGGCGGAGGAAAAGTTCAAATCCACGGCACCGGCCACAGAGGCTACAGCCAAAAGCGGAATGACATCGTGGCTCCACGCAATGGTCAGCGTTGTGTTGATTTCCTTTATCTTCATTGGAAGGGGGAGTGTGGAGAAAAAGCGCCGTCTAAAAGGACACAGGGGGGCGCAAACAGCGGGAAAAAAGCGCCAGGCGGGTAAAAGGGGGTGGCTAAAAGGCTGGAACTAAGTGTTTTGCGGCCAATGTGTCAGGAGAAGAAAGAGTTCTCTGAAGACGGTATTGTTGCCGTAGGAAGGAAGTGGAATTTTGACAACGCACTGGCGCGGCCGACGCGTGCAGGATGTTCGAGGGGTTATATGCAGGTGTAAACTATAAAACCTCACCTTCTCCTCCTCCTCCGTCTCTCTACGCGTCTCCATCCCACTACCTACGTCTTTTTCTGCAATTTCTAGAAATACAGATATTCATATTTTATGAACCTCTTTTGAAGGACAGAGGGTAGATTATGGCAAAGTAGTAAGTACTCAATGAGTACAGAGACTACTAGAGATTACTAGAGATTACTATAAACTACTAACTACTATAAACTACTAACTACTATAAACTACTAACTACTATAAACTACTAACTATAAACTATTATAGACTAGTGGAGAGTATCCTACATTTCGCAGGCAATAATTCACATTAAAGAGAATACTACCATAATCAAGTACAATAGACAATAAATAATAAAATAATAGAATCAAATTAAATATTTTAGTATGCTTTTCTCAATTGGTAGCCACGCTACTTCAGGCCCTTATGTTGAGCTTTGCCATCTACTAACGCATAAACTGGAGCGGTTATTCTTATCAGTATCTAAACTATACTAAGAACTCTCATAAAATACAGTGTCGTCGTCCACTCATGGCACATTCGTGCATATCACAGTTTCATCTGTCCTGCTTACATGCAGTCACATGGAACGTGCAGCACATCTCCGATGTACTGATTCTTCACCTTCAACACCTTACACCTCATATCTGGCCTTGGATATACGGAGTGCGACTCACTACTTACTATGCTATAAACCATGCTACAGACTGGAGGGTAGTAGTATAGAGTAGTTTTAAAGGCTAGTCCAGACTATTCCAGAGTACTACGGAGTATTAAAGTACTCAATGAGTATATATACTGTTATGTTCTTTATAACGTGTATTGCCTAAACTTGTATTCGTTGATGGTTCCTTTAAGCGAGGAACCGGAGCGGCTTATATAACTTTTGAGAGAAACGTGGCACCGAAAAACTCTGCACCAGAACAATGGTAAGGATTGTTCTGGAATATTCGAAAGGGGCCATCTATGCACGAGGTGCCCTGATGGCCAAACGCCGTATCACCATTGTAACAATCGGACTGAGAGGCTTCTAACAAGAAGTATTGTTCTGGAGTATTCGAAAAGGGCTTCTGATTCACGAGTTGTCACAATGATCAAATGCCGTGTCACGGCATTTATAGTAGACAATACTAGAACCGGACATCGTAGGCTCCATAATGTATCAATAAGTAGTGTTCTACCTATTGTGGAACTAAAATATACTATTATAGACTACTATAGAGTAGTAGTACAGAGTAGTATAGACTAGAGTAGTAGTACAGAGTAGTATAGACTAGAGTAGTAGTACAGAGTAGTATAGACTAGAGTAGTAATACAGAGTATGGAGTATGGAGTATGACAGAGTAGTAGTACAGAGTAGTATATGTTAAACCTACAATGGGTAGACACACTACCCATAGAGGTATCTTCAAGCCTACGATTGCCAATGACTCATCCAAGGCACCATAACCCGTGATTTGGCTCATCCATTTATCTTAACTCGTGACATGACGTTTAATCGTCTTGCTTCACTTCCCCAGTATTCACCGGTTTACTATATAATCACCTGGACTCCCACTTATTGGGAATCCATCAACCAATGAGCATAACTCCAACGATTAGACGTATTCAAGAATATATACACTAGTGCAGAAGGGTATAGACTACCACAGACTATAGACTACTAATATGGTCAGTACAAATTAGTATGGTACTCTATGAGTATATAGACTAGAACTGAGTAGTAGTATAGAACAGAGTATAGACTGGTAGTACCGAGTATGGACTAGATTGAGTAGTACAGTAGTCGACTAGTATTTAGTAGTAGTATAGAATAGTCTAGTATTATGGCTAGTACAGAGTGTAGACTAATACAGAGTAGTAGTGAAAGCTAGTCTAATAATATGGCTTGCTAGTATTATTGCTAGATTTTTGTTGTAACTTTAAGTACCAAGTGATTGTTATTCGTTTATGATACCTCAAAAGTAGGAATCTGAGCTTCATATATAACTCTTCTAGAGAGAAGGTGGCTGGTAGATGGCTGGTTAGAAGACCTTAAACAATAAACATTGTTAGTACCAGGCAAAGAAGCTTCCTAATAACTCAATAGGTGGTGCATGACCTATGGTAGATCTGAAAATTATGGCTCGTTTAGTATGATGACTAGTACAGGCTATTATAGATTACTAGAGATTACTAGAGATTACTAGAGACTACTACAGACTACTATAAACTACTAGAGATTACTAGAGACTACTGGCGTCTATTATAAACTTCTATAAACTACTATAAACTACTAACTACTATAAACTATTATAGACTACTATAGACTACTATAGACTACTAGAGATTACTAGAGATTATTATAGTTTACTAGAGACTACTAGAGACTACTAGAGATTACTAGAGACTGTTATAGATTACTACAGACTACTAGAGATTACTAGAGACTATTAAAGACTACTATAGACTAGTGTAAGTGGTATTAGAGGTAGAGGAGTCAGACTAGTACAGGCTATTATAGACTATTGGAGACTAGTATTCACTATTAGTGACTATTATAGACTACTATAGACTACTAACTACTAACTACTATAAACTATTATAGACTACTATAAACTACTAACTACTATAAACTATTATAGACTACTATAGACTACTATAGACTACTATAAACTACTAACTACTATAAACTACTAACTACTATAAACTACTAACTACTATAAACTACTAACTACTATAAACTACTAACTACTATAAACTACTAACTACTATAAACTACTAACTACTATAAACTACTAACTACTATAAACTACTAACTACTATAAACTACTAACTACTATAAACTACTAACTACTATAAACTACTAACTACTATAAACTACTAACTACTATAAACTACTAACTACTATAAACTACTATAAACTACTATAGACTAGTGTAAGTGGTATTAGAGGTAGAAGAGTCAGACTAGTTTAGACTAGTATAGAGTACTGAGTAGAAGTAAAGATTATAGAGTAGTATAGAGTAATAGTAAAGGCTAGTCCAGACTATTCCAGAATGCACCGGAGTAGTAAAGTACTCAATGAGTATATATACTATTATAGATTACTATAGAGTAGTATAGACTAGAGTAGTATAGACTAGTACTGACTAATTTAGAATAGTAGTGCTACTGGATAGTATGGAGCAATACGAAGACTGCGACAGATTACAGTACTCAATGAGGATACAAAGTAGTACAGACTAGAGTAGTATAGACTAGTACAGACTAGAGTAGTATAGACTAGTACAGACTAGAGTAGTATAGACTAGTACAGACTAGAGTGAGTATAGTCTAGTACAGACTAGAGTGAGTATAGTCTAGTACAGTTATAGACTAATGGATTGTATAGAGTACTACAAATCATATACCATACTAAATTTTAGATTCTTGTTTAAAGTTATGTACTAAGTTATTATCGTTTATTCCACGCTGACAAGCGGAAACTCATCATTCAAATCGATAAATTACTCCAGGCAGGCAAAATTATTCCTCACGGCTCACCATATGGCTCACTCATCATTTTCTTGAAGAAGAAAGACGGTAGCAAAAGACTTTGCGTCGATTACAGAGCTCTCAACAACAAATGTTAGAAATATTATATGACCTGAGGCTTTAACCTATCTTAGCAATGTGAGTAAGCTTCTAACGGGCTTCTAAGTTATAAGGATCTTCCAGGAATAATGACCTAATGGAAGTCTAAGGAATACTGAAGGCTACTTAGAGTAGGAACTCATCTAATCAGTTGATAGTAGTGTCTTAAATAGTATAGTATAATAGTCTTTCCTGCTCAAAAGATCTAAATCCAATTTGGGTGGTTCCAAAGACTTGAAGCGCAGACAGGTGGACATGAGTGTGTCCAAAAATGAGGTGGAGGATGTTAAAACACAACTGTTTATATTTGCAGATGCAAGGAAAATTAAACTGGCCATGGAAATTCCTAATATGGAGCCAAATATAGCCCGGAAGGAGGACACTATGCAGGTCGGGGCTACTCCAGCGAAGCCTTCCAAAAAAGCACCCAAAAGGGTCCGACCACAAACTACCCAGGTCATGGCTACACCTTCAAACAACCGCACAGTGGATCTTGGGTATGTCAAGGAAACCCCAGTGATGAGTATCCACGAGAAACTAAATAAAGCCAGAGATGGTGATTATGGCATTACAATGTGCAGGAACATAGAGAATTTGGAGACCTTCAAGAATTCCAGAACAATTTGAAAATTCCGAATCTGCAGGCCATAGAATCCATCTTAGAAGGTCCAGATGTGAGTCAGTTGAAGCCAGCCATCCAGGAGGCCTTGAAACCAATCTTGGCGTTGATCAGTGACTCCACCATCCAAGTCAAGGAAACCGTTCCGTGGTGTTTGGGCAAAATCGCCGAGGTGACCATCAATGCCGTGGACTTGAACACGGATTTGGAGCCCTTGTTGGAAGCTTTGCACCAGGGCTTGAATGACCACCCCAAAGTTTCGGTCAATTGCTGCTGGACGTTGATGAATCTCTTTGAACAGCTCTGCTTCGACGCAAGCCAACAGGAGACCAGTGTGATGTCCAAGTACTACGAAACTCTTGTACCGGCTTTGATTCGTCTCTCCGACAAGCAGGACAACGAGTTCAACTCTAGGGCCTCTGCCTACGAGTGTTTGTCGGCCTTTGTGGCCAATAGTGCGG